>JAPYZO010000876.1:0-21874 GCA_030522905.1 Torymus flavipes | reverse complement strand
AAAGCGACAACTTCGTTTCGCGCAGCGGCCGGGAAGTTGGCGCTTTCCGGCCGGAGGGCAGAAAAAGTAATTTTATTTCATTTATAGCTTGCGATTCTTAGAACACCGTTGCAACACTGTGTGGTCGAATTAAATCAATTGTTTCAGAAATCTTTCAGCGTACTAATTAATAGCGAGTTCAAAGTTGCACACGCGCGGATTTTATTTTCACTGATGGAAACGAGTTTTACCCGGAAATCACTCTCGTCAGAATGATCGTCGGGTCAGGACGATTGTGGGAATAAAGAGATTCGTGGAAAAATGCAAATGAAGACGTATTTGCGAGAGTTCGCCGTTACAGCATATATCGGTCTTTCCACATGTGAACATTACACGTGCGCCGTGCTCCGATCAGAAAAAAGAGGCGATAGGTTTCCGATTGGAGCGATGTTGTAATTTGTAAAGAGATGCTATTATGTTGAATTATTTTGATTGGTTTTGAAAAAATATATAGATTATTCTGAAATTATTTTTAAATGAATTTGAAACATTTAGAGCAGTGATGTGAAACCGTCGTTTTTCTAATCAGATAACTTTTACAAAACAAAATTAAAAAGCAGAGCTCGAAATAATAATGAAAATATATACAACTTCAATAGATGAATTCAGCCTACAATTTTAATTTATATGATTTCAAAAGACACCTGCCATAAAGTAATCGGGCTGAAAGACATTTATAATTTTATTTTTGACAAATTATAATAAAACTGCGCTTTTTGCATTTTTCAACAACGACACCATAATATAATATTTATATACATAGAATCTCCTATCGATCTTCTTTAAAATGTAACCCAGTGTAAGCGAAATTGCTAAATAGTTGGAACGCCACTCGAAGGGCGCACATGATGGCCGGAAAATAGAAGATTTTATCGGGCTTATAGTGCCCTTATTAAGATGCAAAACGTCGCTTTTTGACCTTCTTACGAAAACGTGAACGGGATGCGCGAAATCGCGTAACGTCTGGTTCGGATGTAAGAGAATTTATTAAAGTCGCTCACGTTTCTTGATCCTGAGAGAAGGACATTATTTATATGGAGGTTTAGGGATGAAGTATTTCAGTGTGTTTTATTTCTCTATAATTGATGCGCTTTTCCTGCCGATTCCACTAGTTTATTAAAATATTTTTCTGATTTTTTCATTGACTTTTTCTGTATAAATATATAGTTGCATGCGTGAAGGAACATTTTTCTATACATCATTTTAATCCTGAAATATATTTTTTTTTTTTTTAATTGTAATCTAAACATTTTTACACTTTTTGTCAACTTTTATTAAAATATTATAACTATAGCGATTTTTTTAAATGCTTTTATCTTGTACACTCCTTCGTTAAATTTTTTTTTTAGAATATCAAGTAAAAATTAATTTTTTTAATACGATTTCCCTGTAAAAATAACTGATGCAACAAATTCAACATAAAATATTTATTTTCTCTGGCCCATATATTAATTCCAATTTCACGAAAACTCAAAAATCGTCAAACTTACCGAATGCAATTACACCCGCAGCCGCACAGCTCCACCGATCGACATACCCAACCGCGAAAAGGCACGCGCAAATTGCTCATGCGTCATCTGCACCGGGCTAAAAAACGCGGCTTGATTGGCGTCACACGCGCGGAAAAACGCAAATCGATACCTACCTGAAAATAGCGCGCTAGAGAATAATACGTCAATTCCGCGCTTTTCGCAAACTTTAAAATGGTAGAGGATGCGTGTACGCGTTTTTTTTTTTTCTAATTGTGCGTGGGTTTCCGGAGCTTTTATATATAAAAGCCACGTGTACGTTTTTTTTCTCGTAACATGGCTATATTTATAAAGTAATTTTTTTTTTAATATAATTAATGGAAAATGGAATCACTGTGAATTTTCTTTAGATGAATTTTCTGCGTTTAAACTGAGTTTTTTTTTTATATTAAAATTATGGGTAACTGGTAAATGATACACAATGGTTTCTTTGATGCTTTTCCGTACACTTTAAAGACTTGAAATTATATTTTTCATAAATGGAATTATACAAAATTTGTTAAATAAACCAAACAATCTGAAGTAAATATTGGGAAATTAAAATGGATTAAATGGATAGGACAGAAGACGTTTTAGTAATGATATTCATGAATTAAATAACAAAAAGGTAACTTATTTTATATGCGGTGTTTATTAAACATCACACGTTTATTATTGAATTAAAAATCGTAAAAAAGGAAACAGAACCATGGACAAAAAATCTAATCAACTATAATAACGAAACAAAAAATACATTTTTTTTTCTCTAACTTTAAGATTAGTATACAAGGAAGAGTGAACGTTCGTATGAAAAAGTTTCTAATATTTTTTTTTTCTTGCATTTTATAAAATCGTGTAATTATAGGTCCTAATCCTACGTGGGATCTCTCGAACGATCCCGAAATTCATTTGATGAAGAAACATCGAAATTGTAAAACTCATACGATATAGTCGATGTGTACAAATCATAAAAAAGAGCCTACGTCGAGGAAAAAAAAAAATTGACTAAGAGTAGCTGCGTAAGCCAAACGTAAAAATCGCACACCAACAACGGGAGGATAATTCTGTTAATTCGTTTTTAACAAAAATATTTGCGCTACATTCACATATGTATATTGTTTTGTTTTGTTTGCAATAAACCACACCCACTGTATCTGTGTCATTGTCTTTTTTTCATATTTTTTTATAAAATACAGCAGTTTATTAATAATAGTGAATCATTTATCCATCCGTAGATTCATAATTCTCAGCTTAAATATACATTTATATTGTAATCCTCACTCCGTGTCTTACTATTATATTTATATAGAGTTCTCCTTAATCGTAAAGGACATTTGTGTTCATCATTATTTCTCATCGCTCTTTTCATCATAAATTCATTATTCATATAAATATATATATATATTTGTGTATATATATATATATTTATTTATATTTATATTCTGTGACTTATCATTAATATATATATATATATATAATAATCCATCTGTTATTTTTTCCTCGTGATCATAGAAGTTGACATTTTTATCTATATTACAATTCTATCTATTCTGTTTAAACTTTTTACAAATGTGTGTATGTGTGTTTATATACGTGTATAATGTGTGTGCATGTGTGTGTGAGTGAATATGTATGTCACGTTCTCTCATGCTAGTGGTCGTTTTATCATTAATCTTATATATTTTGATGGTAAAACGGGGCGACGCGACGCGCCGAGTCTGTATCCGAGCGACTATCGACAGCGTCGGTCGTATCACTATCTGCATCGATTTGAAGGAAAAATTCAAAATTGTACACAGAACGTTATTACATACAATAATTTTTGCTTGGTTTTTGGGTTGACGACGAGAGCTAACTCGGCAGCGCGCGCGTGACAAACAAACGCTCGAATTTTCGCGAAATTGTCATCCACCACAATTAATCTTTAATATTTAATTACATACATATATGTATATATCAAAATTACCAAAAGAATTTTAGCCATCACATAGCTAAAACCATATAAAAAACCTCTATATAGCGCGAGATGCAATGCAAATTTCACAATATATGTATATATTTATACGGCACACGTTTCCGTAACAATCTACGCGTATCCTTTTCTTTCCTCAAGTACAAAAATAGCAATTTAAGCGTGTCTTTTTTACACAACTTTTCACCTCTTTCTCCGCCATTTCCCCTTTTTCTTTTGTCAAGAAACGTTAAATTTCTTGTTGAACTTATCTGTAAGTACATATAGATGCTACTCAAAGATGCGTCGCGGCAACCACAAAGTTCGGTCTCGCCACAGTCCCAAAACCAAGCGCACGCAAACATACCGTTACACAGGGGGAAGAAGGTTTCGTCTGTCTGTCTTTCTGTTTGTTTCTCTAAAATCGGCACCAAGGCACGAGGTTATCTACAAAAATGTTTGGGAGAACAGAGACGCGCGGCCGCCGATGCGACGCGACACGCGCGCAAAAGGTTCGATTATTCGATAGTACAAGAATCGGTAATAGTAATAATAAGAAGAATGACGATGACTATGATAATAATCATAACGTGCGTGGAACGTGGAGACAAAAGTCATCGTACAAGGAGAGTTCGAGCATGTGAATCGAGGAGTATGCGAATAAATAACAATCACGCTGTACATGAACTCGTTATAAGAAGTTCTCGTTCTCTAATCTCGCGCGCACAAAGTTCCCTCTTCTTTTTCCTTCTTCTCTTTAGTACTATAATATGTTATTTATTTGTTTAGTGATACCCATTTGCTCAATAACTGTCACTATAAAAGAAGAGTTTTTGCGGTACGAGTATATAATACATGCACGCAGACACCCACAATCCCGCCGCGATATTATCATACCTGTGTAGTTACAACCCCATTTCGCACACACACATAGGTACACAAATACACACACATCGGAGAAGAACTTAATTTTACCATTTGTACTATACAGTCGAACGAACATATGCATACCGGCAAAGGACATAGCTGCTGCGTGTAGGTATGATTTTTTTCTTTTTTTTCTGTTTTTGATTGAAGCAAACGTGCGGATCTGTTTTACCGATCGATTGAAGGTCTCTCTCACTTTGTGTTTCTTTTCTTTTTTTTTTGTACAAACTATTTCGTTACGGAATTGGAAAAATTCGCTGGCCACTATACAATACATCCGATCGTTAACACGGTAAATATCATACAGGACTGGCGAGAAATTTCGTGCGGGCAATACCGTACCGAAGAAAACCTATATATCTATGTGTATATATATACCTATCTCTCGTATCTTTCTCATCGTACAATATATAAGCAACAAAGTGTAACCATATTACTTTTACAATTAATAACGATATATACGTACAAAGTAATAATACTATGAATGAAAGTATAGAGCGGGAGAAACGTAAGAAAAAAAAATTGCACGTGAATGGAAGAAATTTTGTTAGTGCCATATACAATTGTTTCCCATAACGTATAATCAGATCGTGCGCGTAGGGTGGTGGTTGTCGAGGTCGGGAGCGTGACTAAATAGACAGCGTCTCCTTGATGAGCTTCTTCATGGTGTGGCCGACGGTGGTGCTCGTCGGTCCGGACGTCGAGAATGAGAGCTTGAAGAGGTACGGCTGCACGTCCGGATAGGACGTGTCGAAGATAAGGTCGAGCTCTGCCTGGTTTGGCATCTTCGGCAGGTAATCGTGACGGTTCATCACCTCTGCTATGTACAGCACTTTATCCGTCAGCAGATCCCCGACCTTCTCTCTGCATACCTGCCTCTCGTGCTCCGAGGCCAGCTTAATGAGCTCCAAGCGCACGGTCCAGACCTCCCAGGGTATGCATTCAGGTGGGAATGGCCAGCGGTTCTTCTTCTTCTGGAAGAATTCCAGGGATATCTGACCGCTGCCGGGGCTGCCGTTACTCCTCAGCGCCTCGGAGAAGCCGGATATCTCCCTTTTCAGGGTCTGATCGAGATGGACCGACGAGCAGCAGACGTAGGTGAAGTCGATGAAGTCGCAGTCGACGTCCTGGTAGCCGAGCGTGCCCACTGAGTAGCTGCCCTCCTGCTTGTACTTGAACTTGCCGAGACTTCGGTGGAACAGCACGCTGTGGAAGATCGAGGCCACGGCCTCGTCCACCTGACGGCCCTCCATGCTCAGCTCGAACATTTGCGTACGCGCGTTCATGGCTGCTAGGATATGACGGCGCGACTTTCGCTCCTTCGCGTACCTCTACTCGTGGTCCTGCTGGTCTGGAAATCGAAGGGGAGATATTAGTATTCATATAGCTTTTAATGTAAATTATTTTGTTTATCTCTGTTGTATTAATTATTTCTCTGTTTTATTCTGTGTTTTAATGTCTAATCTATTTATTATACGTCTAATATATTTATTTGACAAGTTCTCTGCATTCCAAGTACACAAGAAAATCAGCTGATCATGTAAACATCACCAGAAAAATCTGTGAATAACAGAAAAGTAATTTCATTTTTTTTATTGCACTTTTTGCATATGATTTAAATGCAAGAACAAGAGTACACTACCCAATCTATCATAATTTCATTTTATTCTGTTAATAATATAACAAATTTTCTAACAAAAATAAATTGACTGAATGTATTATCTTTTCTAAATATGAATAAAGAATACATTTATATTTGAAATATATAACAATATTTTTAATAATCACTGAAAAAATACTTTAGTATTTATCTTGTTGTCAATAGTAACGTATGAAAACATATTGTGTATGTCAGGTATAAAAATAATATTAATTCAATTAATCTAACAGTAGTCTATAATTAAAAAACGTTTTTCCTTGGTATGAAATCTTCAGATATTTCACTATAATTTGAGTTCAATTGCATCATTCAGAAATACTTTGTTTATGTAACAAAGTTTACTTTTTTAACAAATGCAATTTACATAATATAACAACTGTCAAAAATTACATTTGAAGCTACAACATAGATAAAAACTATAAATGCAAACCTATAGTATATGAAAAGTCAACAAACTTAATGTTTCTTGCCAAACTGACTGACTTCCTATTCCATCATTGTACGACTAACACTGAATTGATGCAACCTAGAAAAAGTCTTTGTCTCTTATCTTAATTACATAATGAATAACTTGTAGCATTGAACCACAAAATTCTATTACCAACATTTATTGGCCTATTTGACTTTTAATTTCGAGATTAGCTTTGTGCCTATTAGAGTATCCAAATCCCCTGATCTCATTAAGATATTTATAGCCTTAAATCTCAATGCTCTGTCACAAAACTCTTTTGTGAAACTCAACTTCCCAAAATAATCATAGAATCAAGTCTTTTATCTCGCCATCTTCCAAAACACCCTTTTACCTGTATAAATCCCTTTCGCTCCCTTTAATTCCCACAGTATCTTCCTCAATGCTTGTCCTGCAGCACCTTATCGCACCACTGGTTTGCTCACCTCTGACACTTGCCACTCTTATCTACCTCTCGTTAGTCCCCCCAAGGACAATGACTCTCTGTCTACGAGTGTCTCACTCAATCTTGACTCATCGCTTCTTACCTAACCTCAAATCAGTGTGCTTCCTGCGCTGTTGGCTGCACAACACTGGTCATCGCACTCTGTTCCTCAGTTGCTCCTCTGCCTCATCGAACAACAGCAGCCAGCAGCAGCAGCAGCAGCAACCTGCTCAAGCAAAACAATACAGTAGTCATCACACCTGAACCACCGAAAAAAGCTGCAGAGTCAACGTCTCTCTTGCGTCTCTCTGCTCACTTCTTCTTCTTCCTACTCCTTCTCTGTCTCTCCCTCCTCCCGTTCTACACACACGCGTCGTTTACGTAACTCTCTCTTTCTCGCGCTCTCGTCGGTCGTGGCGCGTGTGCTCTCCGCGCTCTCGTAGCCCCGAAAACCACGCAACATCGACGACGTCGTCGTCGTCGCGCGACGACACGGCACACAAAGGCGAGCAAAGAGCCAGAGAGAAAGAGAGACGGACACCGCGTCTCAACACTCACCTTGGACTCTACCGCAGCTCCTCCACCTCCTCCTCGTCCTACACCGTGGCAGCGTCCTCCATGCCACGCACGTCTTCTCGCGTACGTCTTCTCCGTCGCTCACCCACTCCAATATCTCTCGCTCCCTTTCCTCTCCTCTGGCGAGTGTGTGTATGGCAGATATATAGCTGGCTACCTACGCTGCGTCGTCGTCGCCGTCTCCTTGACGCGCATTTGTCGGTAAACAGGAGCAGCTGGCCGAGAGGGCTGCCACTACCACTACTAACACGGCGCACGCACGCGCAGCTATGCTTACTACACCATCAGCAGCTCTGCTCTCTCGCTCCCCCCTCCATTCCCCGAATATATATTCGTGTTTGTGTTTTTATTATTGTGCAGCTCGCGCGAAGTGTGGCGCATCTCTTGCGAGCGGTCGCGCGCTGAGTTTCGATCGCGCGCGATGGGATATAGTTTTTCGGAGCTGCCGATTAGACACGCGCGCGGGATAGGTTAGGTGGAAATGTTGAATGGAGGATGCATAATATGTTATATGTATGAATGTATGTATATATAAATAATGCGAGCGCGTGGTTCGAGATGTTTATATTTATGCGATCAGCTGATTTTGAAGGAAAGAAGAAGAAGAAATGCGAGTTGTTGGGAGGTAGCGGGAGATTGGGATACACGTGGTGAATGCCGTCGATTGTTTTTATTGCGTAATAATGAATGGGTTCGTTAATTGGTCGGAGTAATTAATTTAATTACAATGAAAACCAGTTTTCGTATATAACTTAAAAGTTAATTATTTTCGTATTTACGAGATGTTTATATATTTATTCATTTTGGAGCAGTCTATAGCCTCCTGCTCGCCACGTGGTAACTGGACAAATTCAAAGTTTTAGCTATCTATAACAAAAGAATGGCACTGAATACGGTAGCAGTTTTTTCGTGACGCAATAAATATTACAATCTTATAACAGAGGCGTGCAACGTAATAATAATTGCGCATTAAAAAATTGTATTACTCATCGTAATTCGTAAATCGAACCTTACCGCGAAATCTTCAATCTCCTTTATTCCTATACGATATATCCTTTACTTATTATATTATTACATAAATCAGCTATGTACACGCATAGAATTTCTAGAAAAGGTATAAGTAGCCCGGAGATAACAAAACTAGTATATCCATGGACAACGTCCGCGTGCATTGCGATAACCCGACCACAACGCGAACTAATCCGCCGCGACTATATACTAGTACACTGCATTTGGAGCGGAGAGATTAGATATACCGAGGAAAAACAAACAGTTAATGTTTTGTCGCCAGTACAAAAATGATAAGCGAAATTATTACAGCTATTCGTACGCGTACACATGTATACGTACGCCTGTGTGTAAATATATATATTCGCTACGCGATGCGCGTTCACGTGTTCATACGTGACACTCAGTACATCATAATGTGTATTCGTGCGTGGCGTATAGAGGTGGAGATGAATGTAATATAACGGAGCAGATATATTATTCGTTCGTACTGCGATGAGGTAGGAGAGAAGAATAATCATTGCTTTCGGGTTGTGTGGAAACGTAACCCATATGATCGTAATGTCGGGGAACTGCCGAAAATAGCCAAACAGCATCATTACACCGTACCAAAAGGTTCGCTATTTCCAAAAAGAAAATATTCTTTGATTTTATCCCATCATTCCTAAAACCTATAAACTCGATTTCCTTCCTAGCGTGTACAACCCTATAGCATATGCCCGAACCACGCCGGAGAAAGCTATAATAAGTATTCAGCTCCTATATGTATAGTACTTAGGTATATCTCTCCTGCTGCGGATCGACGACGCAGTTTTTCAGCCTCACACGTGCGCGCTTTCTCTTCTTCGCCTGCTGCGCCGATTGCTTGCATCTTCGTCGCACACATCACTGCAGTATACAGCGAGGAGGACAGAATTTTCCATGTTATGGGAGCGGACGGGATAGTAGAAAAGTAGGTATACCGTGATGAAGCAGGGGTGACCAAAGTAGAAAAGATTGGTGGGGGTTAAAGGGAAGTCGAAATATTGATTCCTCTTTTTGTTTTGCTGGTGGTGTAGGGAAAAAAAGTTTGTGTCGAGATGTGGAATTATGATGCATATAGATTAGGAAATGGATAATTGGTTAACAAAATTAATTGTTGGCGTTTTTTTCTTTTTGTGAAGGGGTTAGAAGCCTGGTATCTGTTTATAGATATAGCCCCTACTAATTAGTACACACCTGCAGTTACATAAAGGACAAAACTATACCTGCGAGCTGTTCTGTAAATAATAAATTAAGCGAAGAGACACTTCATAAATATGATATTTACTGCGGAGAACTGTGTACTACTATCATTTAGAATCTTGTGCAAATAAAAGACAATATAAGAATCTACGAAAAATCTTTCCAATACCTAAAACCGCGAGATTTTGGCCTCCGATCAGAAAACGGAAAAAAAACCAAAACGAACGAAAGTTGCATCCATAATTCATTTTCGGTTGGTTTGGTCGTCGTAGTGCAGCTTACCTTCACAGTAAGTAGCGAGGAGACGTCTGCGCGATTGATTATCATGACGAACTACACGCTGAGGAAATCGGCAGCGTTATCAGGCTCATAATTCAAATTCATTCGGAGCATTGGGGAAAAACTGATTTTCATTGGGGCCGCATACTTTTTCATTTTTATACTGTATTTGCGACGAGGAAAATTGTTTTTTTTTTTTAACATCAAACTTTAGTAGGAATAACGTTTGTTTATTAGGAGTTTAACGGGGAGTTTAATGAAGCACGTGTTTTTTGTTAATGTCTGTAAAATGTTTAGAGTATATGTACACAAAGTAATTTTAATGTATTAAAAAAAAAATGCAAATTACAGTTTCTACTTTATTAAAAATATATTATAGATTTTTTATGTATATATGCAAAGTCCTCCATAACAATGCACTCATCCATTATCATCCTGTAAAGTTTCAAATAGATTTTAGGGCTTTGCAGGATGAAAGAGTACATTATTAGGGAGGACAAATGGACAATAATGTCTTGCTTTTGCATATATCTAAACATATTTTTTTTAATTAAAAACGCTATAATCCGCTTGGTCGATAACACTCGCCAATATTGCAAATTTATAGACCAAGGCGCAATAATTCTAATGCCATTTTTAGCTTATTTGGAATATTGATTTCCACGTTCCATCTCAAAGATGTTAGAAGTGCATTGGTGCAGACTGCAGAGGGCAAATAAAAATGGTGAAATTTACTCAGTTGGTAAAATAGGTTACGTATTGTACCCACTATCAAATGTAGCACTCCCGGATTTTCATTATATTTTATTGTTGTGTTATTATTTTTAATTCAATTAAAAAAATATTATTTTCATAGCTGTTGCATATTAATAATTTATTTTTATTTAAGTAAAATTACAAAACTTGGAAATATATAACATAAATCTCTTTCTTTGCAAACTAAAAAATAAATCAAAATTATCAGACCATCGAGTAGATACTATAGGTAACTACTTATCTTAATAGACTTTACATATTGAGTTACAAAAACTAAAAATATCCACAGCAATTTTTATACCGCAAAAACACTTCAACTCCAGATTCATGTTCTCCGATTCAAATATTCCGCGCGACATCACCCATCAGCGCGCGCACTAGCCACGCGATTGGCCAACGGATCAACGTTTAAAATTCGAATGCGGACCGGCCGCGGTGTCAACAACTGTCTATCGTCTCTACTCGAGTGACGCGATGGCGAGTGTCCGTTAAAAGTGTCGGAGCGGAAATCCAGCTGCCTTTCTGGATAATTTCCTGAATTTTTTTCCTCGGGAGGTTGAGATTTTCGTCAAAGAAGTGATACCGAATCGAGGAAAATGAAGTCCGCGTAAGTATCAAGGGATTTTAGGGGTTATTAACCTGGGTGATGGTTTGGCGCTCAAAAGTGGATGCTTGTGTTTTAGTTGCGGGTTTTAAGGTTTTTGATAGTTTTTGTGATGAGGTAATATTGTATGAGTGAGGTTTATTGTTTACTTTTGATTGGGTTACGATTAGTGATATTTTTTAATGTGTAAAAGAAGTTTTTCTGTTTATTTTGTAATTCTTGATTATGCATACTTAAGTTATTTTGTTGGTTTGCTAGGGTTTTTAAGAGATATATATTTATTAATGATGGTTTTCTTGGTTTTTACAGACGTAAACAACCGCCTACATCGGCTCGTAAGCCAGCAAGACCAAAACATAGTAATATGCTATCCAGGGATCCAGTGCAAGTTTTTTGCCGCATGCGGCCTATGCAATTCCCCACCGATGTCTCATGCATGAAGGTTTTATCGGATACAACAATCGTCATAACACCACCAGAATCCGCCATGAACTTCAGAAATGGAGCACAGAAGGAAATTCAGACGACTTTCACACATGTGTTCACTGAAAATATTCCCCAGAGAGAAGTTTTCCAAGTTGTATCACTACCTCTAGTAGAGAATTTGATTCATGGAAGGAATGGTTTGTTGTTTACCTATGGTGTAACTGGAAGTGGTAAAACTTATACTATGACTGGAGAGCCAAATGACAGTGGAATAATGCCAAGATGTTTGGATGTGATATTTAACAGTATATCTAATTATCAGTCAAAGAAATTTGTTTTTAAACCTGACAAACTCAATGGATTTGATGTACAAAGTGAAACAGATGCAATGCTTGACAGACAGAATGAGCTTCATGCTGGTCTCATGACGCCACGTAATCCAAAAACTCCTGGAAGGAAGTAAGTATTAGTTTTCGGATTTCCTTTATCCTTTATGAAAAGAGTGTAACATTGATAAATATTATTTTATTTTTTATTAGGAAACCAACAACAGCAGAAAGTGATAGTGACAGCAATCCAATAATTGCTAGAGAAATAGATGACTCTAGAACAGTTTCTGTTGATCAAGATTATGTGTATGCTGTATTTGTTACATATGCAGAGATATACAATAATAGTGTTTATGATCTTCTTGACGAAGAAGAAGTGAGAGGAAAGTAAGTTGTTCAGGATCAATGTTATTATTCTAATCAATAAAAAAATTGCTAAATTTTTCACTTTAAAATATTTAAATTTGAACAGAATGTTGCAAAGCAAAATAATTCGTGAAGATGGAAATAAAAATATGTATGTTCATGGAGTAACTGAAGTAGAAGTTAAAAGTTCTGATGAGGCTTTTGAAGTCTTTCAACGAGGACAACGTAGAAGACGTGTTGCACATACAGCTTTAAATGCAGAATCTAGTAGATCACATAGTGTTTTCACTGTTCGGCTAGTACAGGTAAAAATCCTTGTTATTGCAAAATAAAAATTACTTTTCTATTGCTAAAACAAGTAAATTGGTAGCAATTGAATTCTATATTATGTGTTTCTATTATTACAAACTAAGACATTTTTTTTACATAATCGTTATAAAAATTTATTAACATGTATTCAAGTCAATTAATACATAATACATTGAAATCCTCAAAATACAAAAAACCAAAGACAAAAAAAAATATATTCAATATAATAAATTTAAAATTTAAAAGGCACCGTTGGACAGCGAGGGCGAGCAGATAGTTCAAGACAAGCGGGTCGTGGTAGTAAGCCAGTTGTCGCTGGTCGATCTGGCGGGCAGCGAGCGTACGAACCGCACAAAGAACACGGGCCAGCGTTTGCGCGAGGCTGGCAACATCAACAATTCCCTGATGACGTTGCGCTCCTGCCTGGAGATCCTACGCGAGAACCAGGTGCAGGGTACCAGCAAAATGGTGCCTTATCGTGATTCCAAGCTCACCCACCTGTTCAAGAACTACTTCGATGGCGAGGGACAGGTGCGGATGATCGTATGTGTCAATCCAAGGGCTGATGATTATGATGAGACCATTGTAAGTTGTTATTTGTAGATTGGAGATGTTTGTGAGGATCTAGAAGAATAAAGGTTAATTGACGATTGCGGAACTTTTGTGTTTTAGCAAGTGATGAAGTTTGCTGAGATGACACAGGAAGTTCAGGTGGCTAGGCCCACTGTTACCAAATTGGATCTTGGATTTACGCCTGGAAGACGACAAGCGAATAAGGTAAAAATTTTTGAAAGGACTAAATTGTTCATTAGTCGAATGCTTTTTGCAATAAAGTTTAAATGTACTTACAATGTGTTTTTTTAGATATTCAAGGAAGCTCGAACTAGACTGGAGAAAGAAGGTCGCGCAGAAGCTGCGGATCTTGAAGTTGATATTGGTTTAGTTTATAGGTACATACTTTTATTTCGAAAATTGTAGTAAGAAAGTAAAAGTGACTTTTATTTGAATCTTTAATGAATAATTTTTATTTTTATTCGTAGCCTTGGTGGACCGTTTCCTGATTTGGAAATTAGCAGCCCTCATAATGATCAAATTATTATCAATCTTATGAGTTTCTTGGAACAAAGAATAAATAAAAGGAACCTGTTAAGAGCAGATTTAGAACATAAACGTAAGCTTGAATGTCTTAAATTATCGATAAAAATCATTTATCGATTTTTATTTGAAACTAAAATTAAATTATATTTTCAGAAAATGAGTTTAGGAAAATGTTGTTGACTATAGAGCAGGAAAATATAAACTTGAAAGTGGAAAACGCAACATTAAAAGCCTCTGGCACACAACAAAAGAAAAAGGTAAAAAATAAAATTATTACTGATCTATATAATTTTGACCATAAATTCTCTTTGAATAAAAACATCACATGTAATATGGCATATGTCACTTTTAGGTATCAGCTTTAGAAGGTCATCTCTGTAAAACGGAAGCGCAAATTGATAGCTTGTTACGTAAATTAAATACTGCCAACGACACTATTAGAAGTCTCCAACAAGAGGTATTTAAACGAAAGAAAGAAGTATCCATTTTTAAAATGACGTTGTAACTTAAAAATTATAATTTCTAGTTGAAAGACCGAGACCTAGCATTGAACCAAAGAATGATTGACAAGCAGAGAATCAAACAAAAGTACACGAGCAAAATTAACCACGAAACTGACAAAATGAATCGGGAACTTGAAATGAAACTGAAAGCTCAACGTGAACATCTTCAGGTATTTTATTTATTTATTTTACTTCATTGTTTACAGGTCAAATACTTTTTCTTCATCTAATCTCTTATCTCCACACACGTTCTGCTACACGATTTCACACAAACAAAACTAACTATACACGTTTCTAATCTTTTCATGAACCACATTAATGTAAACATGAAATTATTAGACCTATGGAAATGTAAGTATCGCCACAGAATTCCACGACCACACTTTATCCATCCCCACAGTAAAACTCCAAACTAATTATTTCCTCTTCTATTTCAGTCTCAAATGAGGGACAAGGAGGACAAGCTGCGCCTGGTCAAGCAGATCCTCGTCGACGACAACGGCACCATCCCCGTCATGAAAGACTCCGATGACGAGCCTCAGAAACAGCAACATCAAGGCACGAAAACCCCAGGACGTTTGGACATGCGTTCGCGCAGGGACAAACTAGGCGTCGCGAATCCGCGCTACAGACGCTCGCAGAGCGCCGACAGGTGGGTGGACCATAGACCCGAGGCCCTCGTGCCCATTGGCACTGTACTTCAGCCGCTCATGCGTAGGAGGAGAAGCATCACCAAGCTGACCAGTCCAAAGGAGATTACTGATGGTGCGTCACGGTACTGTCTTACAGCGCAGAATCACGACTCGGAGGGCGAGCTCGAGACGAAGCTGTATAAGGTGGGCACTTTCAATGATGTATTGTGCAATGTGACATGAAGAGTTGATAGAATGGGAGTAGGAATTTTAAGTGTAAAAATGTTATTTATTTCTAAATTTGTCTATTGATAAAGTAAGCAAAGGTTTTCTTTTTATACAGAAATTATTCGAAGTTTTTAGGCTTCTATTGCTTTCTTTCAATATTCTAAACAATAATAAAGTAACAATTAATTTTAATATAGAGAATATGAAAAATTATAAATTTATAAATACTAAAAAAATACTTTTATTATTTTAAAATATTTCATTTAAATGAAATAATTCACTGATTTAAGTAGCACTTGAATTATTAGTCAACGATTTATATGGGATTTCTACAATTTAACATACTTCCTGCTCTACAAAATGCCATACATAATTTTAACAATAACAATGATAGTATCCTTATATTCTATACAGAACATCAATGAAAAAATCTAACTACGACTTTGGTCTTTCCTTTTTTCTAAAGGCTGACATATTGCCGACGAGCGGCGGTGGTGCCCAGGTCGTCTTCAACGACGTCGAGTGCCTGAAGCAGATTTCGCCGACGGCTCCGCGCAAGCGCAGCTGCCCTACGACGGCGACGTTGGACAAGGAGAACCGCGTCGCCGAGCACGTGCACAACTATGAGGCGCGCGAGCTCACGATGTCGTCCACGAAAAGACCCAGGAAGTGATAAGTGATATGCACTCGATTGCGTACACCCTTAATAGTCTCTCTATCCATCACTCTTGGCATATTTATGTATTTAGATATGTGCACATGGGAGGTTCGACCTAGTACGTATTTATATATTATTTATACACTTGATTAAGGGGTAGCTTTTGTGAGGCAAAAACTACTCGCTTAGACTGCAACGATAGAAGTAAGGTACACGTAATATACATGTATAGTGTGCGAGGAGCGACAATAAATTGACGGCGCTTACTTAAGGTCGATATTTTAACGTCGGGACCAGTTTTCCTTTTTTTTAAATTTGTAACAAAGTATGTATTTTACACGCGTCTTATGTGACTTAAAAATGTTGAAATATAAGTTTTTTATATATATGATAATGATCTTGATTATTACAAATCCTTACTGGTATATGAAAATGAAAAAATGATTAAAGTTTTTGTATTTTTTGTATTTTCAAATGTATACATCCTTGATATTCTACAAATATATATACGAATCTTTATTTATTACTCTTTATTATGTCAAAAATATTCCTGAGAAATGTGTCATTTCTTGTCCATTGGAAGATTCAACGTAACATTTATTGACCTTGTTGGTAGTATTTAGTTTTAGCACCATTGATTTGGAATTGATTACAATATACATGATGTAAAAATATCACAAAAGCGACATACTATTAACGTTCAGGTACAGCATTAGGCTTTATATTATAATGTTGTTTAAATACTTTGCTTTTATTTTTAATCGAGAAATATATAAGGTAGCGCTATTTTGCCGCCTTACATAAATGCAAAATTTACAACGTTCATAAATTTATAGTTATTTCGAAGGCATTATTTAACTGGCAGAATTTGAATACCATCAAAATTGTCAGTCTTAGTTTTTAGATAAAAGATTCAATAATGTCCACGTAACAATAAATATGCATTCAAATAGAAAAATACTTTAAAATAGTAAATTCTTCTCTTGCAGAATTTATGTACTAAAAAAATTAGGTACGAGTATTTTATATAGATCGATTTTTCGTGAACGCATATATCGAATATCTGAATCTTTCATTCTACATTCATATTTTTGCATTTGAAAAAAGTAACAATAACAATACTTGAAATTAAGAGGATATGGAAATTATTCTTTGGAATAAAGTAATATTATACAACCAAAAGTAATTTTAAATCTGGAAGTGATTCATTTATTTAAATTTTTTCACTCGTATTTTATTAAAATTGAAATTATTTTGTTCATAATTTCATGGTTTCAATTTTTATAAATTTATATAATTTTCTAAAATTTTGAATTAAAAATGATGCAAATAAATCTCGAATAATTTCTAAAAATATTACTTTACTATATTCCATATGCTCTTGAAATTTTTCAGTACAAGGCAGTTCAAATGTCAGTTCTGGCAAACAAAATTTTTGAAAACTGTTTTAGTTTTAAAAAAATGCCAACGTCCTACATTATTTTATTAAATTCACGCAAACAATATTATTTGTGCCTTTATGTTGTAACTTTTACAGTAAAATGTTGTTGTGTATAAAGTATTAAAAAAACCAAAAATATTCTTTAGAAAAAATGTTCGAAGATTCTGGGAAATCTATTAAAAAGTTATGCAAAAATAATTATGCTTTAGGTTCCATATTGCTTACATTGAATGCAACAAGTTCTTGTTATGCAAATAGAAATAATGAAATCAACAACAGAAATAAGGCTTTTCGTGTATTCCATAAGCAATACTTGTATTCAGAGTTTCTTCACTAAGAGGTGTATCTGGATTGCTGTCTAGGCCATTAGTATCATAAATTTTTAAACTAGTCACAACATCTTTATCACCATTAGCTAACTTTAGGACTCCTACAGCAGCAGCCAGAAAGACCTGATCAACTCCCTCGTCATTCAATGCTGAGATTTCGTGATAAGTCGCGCCTATTGACTCTGCATAATGTCTACACTCTTCAGAATCTACCTTTCTCTGATGAGCTAAGTCTAGTTTATTACCTATGAGTATAAGAACCATTGATTCTTGTACATTACGCTGGAGTTCTACTACCCATGATTTTATTGCTAAGAATGTATTATGCTGAGTTATGTCAAAGACAAGGAAGGCTGCATTCGCATTTCTATAGTACATGGGAGCCATTGATCTGAACCTCTCTTGACCAGCTGTATCCCAAACCTGCAATTAATAATTTATTTAATACTATAAAAAGCTATGGAAAGTATTGTAAAAATATTGATTGGATTAAAATCTTAAGAACATTGATGTTAAAAAATGTTTTTCTTACTAGAAATTTTATTCTTGTATCTTCTACATTTATTTTACATGTGAAAAATGAAGCACCAATCGTTGGATTGATGTGAGGATTAAAACATTTTGTTATATATTTGTTAATCATACTTGTTTTCCCAACTCCTGCAACAAAGTAAACAATCAATACCTTATAAGAATAAAATTATAAATTACCTTTACACACGTCTCTCAGATAGCAATGAAAATAATCATTTTTCGATATATATTATTGGGAAAAGTAGTCATTGCAGATAATGAGAACATTATAATTCAATCATAATGACCGTTACATAAACACAGACAGTCTCATAACATCTCTTGAACAGTGATATAAGTATAAATAACACAGAACCATTCCAAACTCTACTACATACTATAAAAAGATATTACAGTATTATTCTCATAATTTTTATCAACAAAGATATAAAGTGAAACTACAAAGAGGCAATTACTCTTGTTTGATATACAAATATAGTTAAAGTGGATTTCCCTGCGTTCTAATTATCCTTTCCTGATGGTACTGCAGTCGAGCAAAAAAGACTGCGATTCATTCCAAAAGAAACAACAGAATCCAGCAGAACATTACCAAAAGACATTGTTGATCAGTAACAGACATCATCATCTCCCAAAAAGAAACAAAAAAAATATTGTCATCAGCAACATTGTATCCTACACCTCGATCTTTTACATTCACGTATAACGAGTCATCGACAATGACTAATCTTGCTCGTTCCGCGCACATTATGCGTTTTATTTTCTCTGCGTTTTCTGATTTTCTCTCGTCCGAAAAAAAGAGGAGCAACTTACCTTGGGACCCGAGAAGCACAACCTTTCCCTCGATGGTCTTCATGCCTCGTCATGTCCTTCAAAACGTGCTCACGACGATTATCTCACGCGCTGCACTGCAGTCTTTCCTGGCGACACTTTACTGCTGCTGCTGCGCTGCCCTTCGGCTTTCGAATGCCTCTTTGACGGCGCATTGTTGTTGTCGTACAGCGAGAGCACGACGGAGATGTGGAGATTTTTATTTTTCGAGATGAGCGCGGTCGGTAAGGTAAATCGGAGTCAAGATCATGATTTTTGGAAGTTCGAGGATACGATGAGAGATGGAGCCGTGGAGCTGTTGTTGAGGCGCGAAATTTGAATTTTGGAAACGAAAATTTTGTGTGTGTATGTAGTTTGTTTTTTGCGTATGTCAGTTTTATATACTTATTTTTATATAAAATTATCATTTACAAACAAATTTACACATTTGTTTACAATACGAAAAATAATATTGCAATAAAATACTTGGAGGTATCCATAAAATACATCTGAGTCCTTAAATTTATGTAGTCTTAAAAACTTTTCTATTATAGCACTACTGTTATCGGAGCCTCGTTAGTTATAGTTGACGATAGACTATAGATCTTTTTCAGTTTACTGTAGATGTATTTTCGTTGAGTGCTCAATGCATGGAACTGTTGAGTTGAATGCCAAACTTGTAAACCAGATCGTGATAGTAGACTTGACCAGGGCGCAAAATTGCACATGGGAAATGAGGCTGAAATATCGTAGACAATTTTTTTTTTTTAAATTAGCTTATATAATGTGACGTGGTAGATTCCACGCCTCATAAAAGGTCCACCAAATAAGCGCGCACACACATACTTCCCTTATACATACCGCGCCGCGCTTTCCCATCTCGCAGATTCCCGGCCGACTATTTTTACCGGCCTTCAATTTTAAAGGTGAGATTTTTAAAATAGAAAATTACATGATATAACCAAAAGATGGGGTGGCCTTAAGATTAACAAGAATTTTGAATATACTATACGTAAATGTATTACAGAATGTCAAAATGGAGTAAGAAGATTAATGATGAAAGTAGGATAGATTTGTCAAGATTTGTATAAAACACTAAACACCAAGGCAGTCCCGGAAATCTGCAAAGAAGGTTGAAGAGTATATATAGGGCCGCTGAAACTCTCCGATACCCAACATGAAGGTCAGGTACTCGACGGGGCCATTGGCCAACAACCAAACACTCCTCAATTACCTCAAGTACAGATCCATACCTTAAAATTTGTTAAATTACCAACATAGACCATTAAATTCTATGCTGAGACTAGAATTAATAAAAGGAGTTGATCTCACTCGATTGCTGAGGCACAAAGTACTGCAACCCAAACTTTTGGGAATTTAAGAGTCAATCACAAAATGAAAGAAATACACAATGATCACTATGATTCCCCCAGACCTAGGGGAGAGAGATAAATATAAAATGAAATAATATGGTTGAAAGATGAGGTTGAAAAAACGATAACACGATTTGTAAGTTGGAGTTTGAATTTAAACGATGTGATTCCGCTCGCGGATCACGCCAACCGAAAGAGACGCGCGCGCGAACACGTCCGATCGCTTCGAGCGCCGCGATCGAAATCCACTCGCGTCCCGATGTTTCGACCTGCGAGCCGATGCCTCACGGGTTTGCCGTCGCCGGCCGAAGTTGCCACCGCCGCTACGTCCATATCGGGAGACCATCTGGCCCGAGACAGATGTCGTACCGAATAAGCCCGTAAAAATGATCTCCAAACTCATCCCTGCTCCCTTAAACCGTCCCTTCCCCTCTCTAAACTGCACACGTACATACATCGTACACTTGGCAAAGTGAAAACTCACGATGTTAACAGCATCGGGATAGTTCTGCGGCTGCAGGCCAACCGCAGCGAACTTCCGGTACTTGGCGCCGCACTTTCCGGGCACATACTCCAGCGGCGTTGTCACGTCACGATTACCGCTGCTTCCGTCTGTCGAACTTTGGTTGCTCTCGCAGTCACACGGTGTGCACTCGCACGTGGTGCACTGGGAGTCACCGTCGTGGGTTGAGGAAGAGGGTGACGAGGGTAGGGGTTTTGGGGAAGGAAGGCGGCCGCACGTGTAGAGGTGCACGCCTGGCTGGTCAGAGCTAAGGGGAGGCAATCGTCTTGGTATGGTATACTGAAAAAGCTACTTTAGATTGTAAAACTTCAAAAAAATTATATTAGCTTTATTCTGTATAGAAAAAGGTTTGGGTTTGAATTTAAAAATTGTTATTTTTCGATACTAGTGCAGCGATAAAAATGATTCTGGCACAAGTATGTGAGTTTGTTTTTTTATAATGAACCAGAGAACGGCATCAATCGTCCGGAAATTTTTTTTCGAATACTTCAATAAATATTTTATGCAATGAAATAATTTTGATGAATAAACACGTTTTGCATAAAAACTGGACTTTTAGAAGTATTTTAAAAAATTATTCGACGAATATTTTTTCGAATAATCAATTATTCAACGTATAATTTTTCGGACATATAATCCCGATCTCTGGTATGAACATAGAAAACTTTTAAATTCAAACAAACCTTTTGTTAATTAATGCAGTTTTTATAATACTATAAGGAATTTTAAGCGCGCCACGCGCGCAGAGGCCCTACTTTGGGTCGACCAATCATATTTTTTGCTCAGCAATATGACAGCCCTCTAAAAGCAATATGGCTACCTCCTCAAACACATCTCCCTTTTAACATAGGATGATTGCAATATATTTTACCAATTTAACTAAAACTTCTTCG
>JAPYZO010000875.1:0-30903 GCA_030522905.1 Torymus flavipes | reverse complement strand
AACCCTGAGACACGTATCTCATTATTTGTTAAAAGGAAGTGTTTCCTGCGAGAGTAGGAAAATTCAGGACCCGCATCCCTGGTGCTCCCCTTGTGAGTAATATAGAACGTTTTAGAATCATCGTTTATATTTTTTCGATAATATATTGGTATTCATCTGTAAAAGAAAACTTTAAAATTCTACATATAAAAGTAGACTAGATGTATGAAAAATATATCTAATTCCAATGTTACAATTTTGTATTATTTTATTTATTTTACCAATTTATAGTCATTAATTACTTTAAGTATTGATTTATTAAAAAATAAACTAAAAAAGATTTGATTTTATCAATATACACAGAAATTTAATAAAACAGCTAACTTGAGTAAAGAACTGTCGATATTCTTGAAATTTATCACATAAAGTTATAAAATTTGTTAATTTAGTTTACTGACACTGGTGTCTCGGCAACGTAGCAGAGGTAGCAATCTAGAAATTAAAAAATGTGATTTCTTTCAGAGAGACCGCAGTGTAAATTCGTCGACTACTTAAACGGAATACGTGATGTGTAGCCGAGACGAGCGGAGAAACCTCAGCAATTGATTTCACAAGCCCAGTTAGTGCGTGCACGTAGAGGGTCAGGAGAGACGCCGTTGCCATCCAAAGTATTGTTCATTTTGGTCGTTTCGCAATGTGTTGCAAATTGGATGGATATGGTAGGGTGTGCCGCTGAGTATAAAATGTATTCGCCAGGCTACAGTTGTCATCAATCGTCTTTAGCTCGTCGAAGCAACAACCCAAACCAAGCATCACCATGTTCGTGCTCGCTGTAAGTATAATTGCATCTACAATATAAATAGCGCCCAAACACTTATTGTGCTTTTCTGTATATTGTTGAGTTCTCGATTAAGGTGTATTAAATCAATAAATGTTTGCAGACTCTGACCCTCCTCATCGCCGCCGCATCGGCCGGAATTGTGCCAGCTGCACCAGTGGTCGCCGCGGCACCGCTAGCACTGCCCGCACCGGTAGCAGTGTCCGCTCCGATTGTCACAGCCAAAAGTTATCAGGCGATCCACAGAAACTACAACACTCTGGCTGCGGCACCACTGGCATACAGCGCCCCTGTCGCCATCAGTGCGCCTGCGTATGTTGATCCACTGACGGGATACGCATCACCAGCTCTGGCTAGTCCCCTGGCTTACGCTGCGCCTGCTGGCGCTCTGGCCTATAGCGCTGGCCCAGCAATCGCTGCGCCTGCTTTTGGCGCGCCCTTTGTTTTCAAGAAATAAGAAGAGAGCCTGCACTTCATGATAAACGTCATCATTTGTTGTTAAAATTATTTTTTTTTTCTTTTTTACTCGTTACGGATCTAATAAATCTTTAGATATCATTTTTACGCTTGTTTATATTACCTACCTACCCTCAAATGATAGTCATAAAAATACACAACAAAAATTATACTTTGCCATTTTTAAATCATTGATATTCGATTTTAATAAACTTATTGTCTAAAAATATTTTTCAAACGAATAAAATGCACTAAGCTTTAGTGCAAAATATTTTCGGTTTTTATGTCCAACTTTCTAAATATAAAATACTGAAAAATAACTACTTCTAAACTTCTACTAAATACAACTTTTTTCAAATAGTTGAATTTTGCTATTTTAAAATAAAGTTGATATACATTACTAAAATACTAAATGCCCACTATTTCGGAGTGCATATTCACTACTTCGGAAGTGCGTGACTTTTAAGTACTAAAGTAGTGATTACTCGCTAGTTTAAATTAAAAGAGAGTTTTTAAAATTTTCGGTTTTTTGAATTTTTCGAAAATAAGGAATAAAAGAAAATCGTTTGAATGATTTTTCTAAAAGATTATTCATTTAATTTTTGTAATTCCATCACAATAGCAAGGACAAGTGTTCTAAAAAGAATCGATTTTATTTTCGATTCTTACGTTGATAAATCTATGAAATCTGAAGAACACCAAGAGAACAAAATTTTGTTATAAAATTTTTTACGACAGTACATTTTAAAAAAGAGCAGCGATTTCTGGCCAGGAGTATAAATTATATATGTAGTGCAACAAATGAGATGCCATGCCAATCACATAACTCGGAAGAAAAAGGGATACGTTGATTTTCCTACAAAAACGTGTAATGGTTTAAAATACTCGCGCAATAGGCACCCATGTTCGGCCGACACGTAAATTGTATAGGATCCTTATCGGACACGTTTTTTCTGGCTCATTATACCTCATACTATATCAAACCACAGTTGAACAATTAAAAACCAGTGGGTGACATCCATTTTTATTGCATTTCATTTTTTCTTATGGGAATTTAACATAGGAAAAATGGACGAAAAGATAGTCAGTGCGATGATGAACCACTAGCAAATTATTAAAGGAGACAATAAATATTCCACAAAATAGCGATTAAAGTAGAAGAAAAGAGATTTATTTTGAGATGACAATCGTTCGATCTCCGATAAGTGTGCTCATAACAAAATTTTTTGACCGTTTTGGAACAAAGAGGGTAAACAAATTGTGGATTTACTCATAATATAGTCCAGCGGCCAGACCTACGGTTCGTGGCCGATTTAGATCTTCGAGTCTACCCAAGTTTTTCTTATGTATTTTGACCCGCCGAATCTGAATTTTTTGGGTAGAACGTCTGCAATTTACGGCTTTAATTGTTATTAACAATTTTTTAAACAATACGTAAAAATACGTTTTCTGCAGAAAAAAATACTGTCGTATTCTTTAAAGAAAAAGTCTCTTACAAGTTGTATGCTAAAATGCACTCAAAGGCCCAAAAAAATTCTCAAAGTTTGAAAAAACGCGATTTTTCGAAACTTTGGAGGTCTACAGTTGGTATTGAGAATGATTTCATTACCTTTCAGTGGTCGACTGGAGCCGCAGCGCCGCTGCCGCCTCGCGCGCATGCATGCGCGTAATCAGTTCATACACTTTCACACATTTTGAAGTTTTATACGAATTCAGTGTGATTATTTGCAGAGATTTTTATTTTTAGATTCATTAAATTTTTTAACAATGTTTCATACTGTTTTTGCAATTTTAAATTAGGAAATTTTTTAACCAAGTAGTTAGTTACCGTAATCAATTTTAGTTCTTCCCGCGTGTATTGCGTTTACAATCCTGCCACTAACATGGCATTTGCACCAAATTTTTCTCTCTGAACAACGGGATTGTTCTTCTGATGGTCACTGACACTTTTCTGTAGCTGCGAAGTCGATGAGTATGATCTCACTCGTACGCATAGCTGGGCGCCTGCTTATCTACAACCGCACTTACACGCTCGAACTCGCCGATTACTGCGGTATCTACATTACCTACGTCAACTATGGCAGATCCCTATCTCAAAAGCCTATTTTACCCATTGCTGATTAAGACATTAAGTTGTCTTACCGTTCAGTAGTAAGGGCCAGCTTTAATGGACGGAAAGACGACGAAGCGAGGGGCAGTAAATCAGTAGTAACGACCAGCTCAGGTATGCCCGTAAAGTGCCAGCGCGCCAACCCGCAGGGGTAATGAAATGAATCACGCACAGTGAGAGAGCAGCTTCTCTCTCTCTCGCTCTCATTTCCATTTTACTCGTTCGTGAGAAGAAGTGCAGCAGGGATGATTTGTCGGGTGTGTGAGGAAAGAGAGGTGGCGGAGTATAAGATAGTAGGGAGATTTGAGAGTAGGTTTAGTATATAGAGATAATAGTATGTTGATTTCAGGGCGCAACTGGAGAGATTAACTGAGTTTTTTTACGACGATTTATTTTAGATTTCTTTATTTTTGCGAGAATTTCTAACAATGAATCCAATAGTTTATAAATGAAGTTTATGAATGAATTAATTCTTCGTAATTAGCTAAAGAAAGATAGGATGTGAGTAAATAAATCATCTATAATTGTGGTGAGGAGTGTTTTTTTTAATGTTTAGTATATTAAATAATTGAAATGTTTAATAATAAAAAACTGCTGCTAATGCATTACTTGGCGTGTGGATTTCTGAAATAAATGTATTGATTGCTTGCGTTAATTTTGAATTTTAATATAATTCATTTTCTTATTTCCAAAATTTACGTATATAATATACACAGCAGCAATAAAACTTTTATGTAAAGTGCATAAGGAAAAGATAGATTTATACATTGACGTAAAAACTTCTTTACATTTATAAGTCTTTCTCTGTAAAGAAGTAAGTCTCAGAATTGTCACTTTTTTATTTAAGTGAAAAATAAAAATATTACGATATTTCTTCATTTTTGAGATTCAAGTAAGCTATTTACGGAGAATAATTTTTTCATGATTTAAAGGACATATAGTTCTTAATAGATCCTGAGATCTTTACGTTCCATTGAATTTTCAGACTACTTACGTCAAAAATTGTCTACATATATTCCGTACATCATATGCAATAAATTAATAACAATTTTATAGTTACTTTTTTTAATTTAAAAAAAAAATAAGTCGTACTTCGAATATTCGAAATCAATAACTTTTTGTTAGATCTTTTAAATTAAAAAATTATAAAATTTTTACTAAATGAAATTTTTTCAAAAAGTAAGCCCTATAACTATTATGTTTTGTATAAAATATATCACCAGATTTCGACTTCCGTTTCAATATACTATTTTTAAAATTTTAATAACTTATGGTAACTCTAGGGTATGCTAAAATTCGACAGAATTGCTATAATTTATAATGGATACTTTGAAAAATATATAAAAAAAGAAAGAAACACTATTTTTCACTATAAGTTGTGGTGATCATTTTATAAGAATTTAACCACATCATATCACCACTTCATAAAAATATAGGAATAATAGTAGAACATTTATAAACCCACCACGCAACTCTCCCAAATAAATCTCTCCCCGCCCCGAACCTCTCCCAATTTTTCACGATTTCCTAACTTCACCCTCTTCCCATCCCTTGATCGACTTTTAAACGCCTCTAAAATACCACCTCTGCTCTACCCCTCTGAAAAAAAGGAGGATCCTTCCCGCGACTAACGCATTGTACGCGCGGGACGAGTAGTCGACTCGGCGCATGTCGATGAGGCTGCCGCTACCGCTGGGGCTCTAATCAGGATGCAGCGCTCGGTTTCTCCATCCGACTCGTTACTTCGCTCCCGGAGCGATCTCGCGCAGGGGGTGAAAATGTGCCGAGCGTAGTTACGCCGAAATGGAGATGGAGCCCTGGCGCGCGCGAGAGAGAGGGAAGGGGAAAAGGGGATATTCGGCGGTATGTGGGTGGGTGGGAAGAGTATGCATGGTTTTTTAGGATGTTTGAGTCGCGAGAGCCTGTTGTAAAAAGTTGAGGATGGAGTTAAAAGTATCGCACGGTGAGAGGGTTGTTGTGGAGAAAAGATTGCTTGGGGTTGCACGAAATTCTGCCTTGTAACGTGAAAACTGTACTGCTTGGGGTTTATGTTGAGCCTAATTTAACGTAAATTGATTATTAACGGAGAATTAGCATTATAAATAATTGGTTTCTCAAAGAAGATTAAATTTTTTTTCCTTGATGGTTGACATAATATAAGAAATGCTTTCTCTGCTGTACCATTTAATAATAGTCAGATTTTAAAATAGTTTAACAAAGAATATAATACGTTATCTATAATAAGTACGATTATTTTATTTATCATTTTCTTATTTTTTCAAATTAAATATCTGAATAATAATAACTGGTATCAGAATCAGAAATATAGCTCAACTATCATTCAATAATTTAAAACTTTGGTATTCGCAGAACGTGAATAACTTGGACATAGATATGAAAGCATGATTTGATTTTCTTCATAATCGCACTTAATATTATAAATTACAAATATTGGTATCTATCCGGATGCCTTGTATGCTTGGGTCGTCATGCTACTATGACGAAAAATAATGTTCGCACCGCGGGCGTACAACTTTTGACCCGTGACACGAAAAGTACTGTTCAAGGTATACCTTTCGGACCAGGTTTTTCCTTACTCTTTGTACTACATGATACAGGAGAAAAATCATGCATAATTAAAAAAGTCTTAGGACACCCTTGTTCCAGAGATTGAACATTTTTAAAAACCGGAAAAAAGCATTTTCTGCAACTTTTATCTACTAATTTCAGAAACGTCTTGGACAAATTTGCTAAAAATAAAATAAAACTAGAGGAAACCAGCTTTTTTTTTTTTTTTTAATTAAAAAATGTTGATTACTTCAAAAGTTATGTCCTGTTTAAAGTTCAGCTTAGAAGAGACATAAAAACGCTTAAAACTCGGGCGACTGATTTATATGATTTGCATATTTTAAAGCCTTTCAAAATGACATACAACTTTTAGCGGTCAAAAGCTTTGAAGGAATCAAGATTCTCTCATATTTAAAAAAGAAAATACAAACTGGTTTTCTCTGATTTAATTTTATTTTTAGCAAAGTTGTCTAGGATGTTTCTGGAAGAAATGGCTAAAAGTGAAAAAAAGAAGGAATTTTGCATTTAAAAAAATATGTTTCATCTTTAAAAAAAGGGTGTCGCCGCAACACTTCTTCAATTATACATAATTTGTTTCCTATTTTACGTAGTACGAAGAGCAGAAAAAAAACCAGACTCAGAAAGTGTGCCTTGAAAAAAATTCTTACTCACTTTTGAGGTCGCGTTAATAGATTTTTCGTGTAGATTTCGTCAGCTTTTGCGCAGTTTTCAAAGCCATACTATCGAATTCAATGCAACGAAGCTGCTGTAAGTAAATAATATTGTTTTTTTTTTTACTATATGTCAATTTTAGTTATATTTTGTACACTATTGAACCTTTTGAACGAATTTTGTGAATACATATTATATATATCTTCATCATAGAAAAATTAAATTAAAGAGTTTTAGATGTTTAATTAAATATTAGACTAATTGATATTAGCTTATTATTGTACATAATTTGATAGCCATATTCGGTATGACTTGGCTTATATGACTAATGTATCCGCTAATCTCATTATAAATATGCAAATAGTAAATGCAGTAATATAAGCAGCTGCAATAACAATTACTTTTCGTCTGAACTTTGTACGTATAACTATTTCATAATTACAGACCTGAAGTACTAATTACATTCAGTGCCATTAGATATTTACGAATGTAATTCGATAAAAATTACTTTGAATCTTTATTAAATTGAAAATTATATGGAGCATTGCAGTGATAAACATTGCTGAAAATATAATTCTTCATCGTTAATGCACTTTCTTTTGGCACAGAATCAATTTGATTACGAAGAATCGTCTCCCGAGACCAATCAAAATTTCAAAGCGTCTCGTTTCAAAAGCTTTCACTTATTAATCCAATATCACAAAGGCAGTTCTCATTCGTAATCTGCTAATTGCCGAACCTGTTAGAGCATTATAACAAGATTCCATAATCCATTGATAAAATCTATGAAGAAAAATAACAGAAATGCGCCAGTGAAACAAATGTCTTCGAAAATACTCATCTCGCCTCGTGCCAAGTAAAAACAGCAATCAATGGGGCAAAACCCTCTTCAAATACCATAAAACTCATCTCTCTCAACGAGCCTCATCCACTCCGGCTCAAAGAACACCGCCACAAAACGCTGCGTCTACCCCAAGCAGGATTAAACCTCCAGCGATAAACACGCCGGCAACAAAAAGAAAACACGCGAAAACAACACCACCTCACCCCTATCTCTCTCTCTCTCTCATTCCCCCATCACCATCGCCATCACCATCCACCTCACTGTGGATTACAGCGGGATAAAGAACTCTGGTGTAAAAAAAGTATCTATATATATACACGTACACGTATTCGCGGCGGGCTGGAGAAGGTTGAAATTAGCGTATTATCCCCCTCGAGAGCTGCTGGCGCGCGATCATCGTCTTACCAGGGGGCGAGAGAGAAAGAGAGAGGGAGCAAAAACTTGGCGATTTAGAGCGGCAGCTTGCCGTGACGGAGATGAAAGGGATGCCTGCAGCTGCCGGCGTGAATTACTTCCATTCCGCTCCTTGTTATGCGCGCGTTGTAGGTATAACGTAGGTAGGTAGGTAGGAAAGGGCTGACGCGTTCGATGGCCAAGAGAGGAGGCGTCGGGTCTTTAATCTTACTTTTTTTTTCTTCAGGATACTTTTTAACGAGTGTCTGACGCCGAAGTTTCCGTAGAAGATTCGGCTGAGAGGGCAACGGGGGTGGAGAGTGATTGTCCAATATGATCTGCAGTTCTTTGAGATATCGCGTAGGACGAGTTTTTTTTTCTTTTTATCTTTTCATACATTATGTACAATAAAAGTAAAGTTTTTGGTACATGACGCGATGGTATACAAGCAAAGAATAAATGTCGAGAAGAGGAATAATTTCCATTATTCATTTATTTAGCTATAGGTATTATTAATATCTATGATTAACAAACTGTAATTTATGAACTGTATATTACACAATCAATTAACTCTTGCCAATAATCTATTCGAAACAGCAGAATTGAGTAATTATTATTATGATTAACAATAATGCATAAAAGAATAAAAAACATAGTATGATATTAATTTAGTTTATTGCTGTATAATTTTATTATAGAATAGAATATCATTTATATCTACAATACAAAATAATAATACGCATTTGTACCCTATATTATATTTTTAATGAACTACTACATGTACATTATATATTTATTAAAATTTGCATGCTTACAGTAGCAGCTGAAAGCAATAGTGAGCCATATCAAATCACCTTTCTCTGTTTTCACAGCAATCTAATAAAAAGTCGTAAAACTATTGTCGCGGGCCCCTATATTTTCTTTTTTCACAATTTCCATCGGATTGTATCTTTAACGAGCAATCGAGCACATTAGCCTTGTATACCAATCAATACACGTGCGCTACCAATCTTGCAAAATTATGCAAACCCATGACGAGTGTCGAGAAAAATCGAGGTCAGATCGACGTTTTGGAACTAATGGAAACGCGCGTCGAGCGAGAGCAACGATGAAAAAAAAAACAACAGCGAGCAAGCCGGTATAGTAAACACGTTTCCACTAATGTCATTTCAACGCGCGTACACCGCGTGCGACGCTAATTTCACCCGCAATCAAGGACTACTCTGTACACCCTAAAACATTTCCAGCCTCACTTTTTTTTTCGTTATTACATGTCACTTTCGCTCGCTTCTTGCCCGCACTGTAATCAATGAACAACACCCGATATCTGGAAGATTCCAGATCTCCAGATCCCGACAACATTATAATGCACTTGCGCCACACACAGTGCGAGCGCGCGCATGCAGTCAACCGCGACGACGCTCTTTTTTTCCTGCATTCCCCACACTGTATAATAGATTTCCATATATAAACACCGAGCCGTGCGCGAGAAGAAAAAAACGCCCTATCGCGAGATGTAACGCGCGCCTTTCCCCGCGCTGTACGCTTCTTATGCACGAGGCTGTCTCCGCGTCACCGCCGCAGCCGCAGTTCCTCTAGAAAGTCGAGCTCTATATAGATACACGTCTCTCAGTCGTGAATGCACCGAATCATCGGTTACACTACCGCCCGTTCGTTTCCTCGTTACGAAAGCCGCCGGCTTTTTCCCTCTAACCAAACCTCGTGCCACTAGGAAAGAAAAAAAAAAGAAGAAAATAAGAAGAGGAAGAAAGAGGAGGTGGAAAATACCGTCATACACATATAGCTGCGATCGTAAAGTAGAGCTTCCTCCCTTGGGTGTATAGTGAGACATATAAGCCCGCACGTCCGGGCCGATGCTCGCTCAGTTTTGGCATTGCGACACGCGCCGCGCGCACTTACACACAGAGCCGCGTGAGAACCATGGAATCGCCATAACGAATCCGATATCCTTGGCTGGCGGTTTTTGCCGGCCGGCCGGTTCGCCGCAGGCCTTTGGAAAACGTTTGCCGAGCGCCGAACTACGCTCGCAATTTCAAAACTATTTTACTGTATATATACATATCGACGCTTTGTCTACGCTCCACGGGTGTATACCATACAGACGGATTTTTAATGAGATTGGTAATGAAGAGCTTGCGAAAGCAGCAGCAGCAACAGCGCCATAGTTGCGCACTGCAGCGAACCGCCGCCGTCGACGGGTATAAAGGCTGGGACCTGGATTTTCGCGTCTGTTGAGCTCCAAACATTCCCACACGCCACACGCAACATATCATATCGAAGCGGATAAAAACAAAAATATAGTGTGCGAGTAAAAGAAAGATGGCGCGGTTAGTATTGGTGAGCGTTCTTCTGCTGGTAGCAGGTGAGACGATGGCCAGACCGGCGAGCTACGACGAGTATCTAGCTGTGGAGGGAGACGATATGGCGACTGTCGGCTCGCTCACGCGGGAGGTCAGACAGCCAGCGCCGATCATCGTCAAGCCCGAGCAAGAGAAGCAGCAGCGATTCGCCACCGAAGTCAGCGACCTCCTGTCCGCGGGCAACGAGCCTAAGAAGAGCCACGACGAGAAGCACCAGAAGAACGCTTCCGGTTTGTGGGGGGTTTTTCGTGTTGAGTGGTGATAGTGGTGGTGGTGGTCGTGATCGTGATGACGTTCGGTTGATGAGAGAGACGTTTCATGTTTTGACGTAATCGAGACACGGTTGGAGTAGGCGGTGAAGTAATTTACAATCGGTGTCGTTAGGCTTTTTCCTTTACTTTCATTCGATCGGTAAAATAACAAGTAATGCTTTCACGACGGATGCAATGTATTACATTTCGAGAATGGGCACGATTTGCAATCCAGAATCTAGAAATAAGGTCCTTGCCAGCTATTTTACAGGGAGATAAAGGTTTAGCAAAAATAACCATACAGTCTCGTGAAGCTACCACAGAAACTCCAAAATATTGCCATACTTTATATAAGAAATTTCGCTAGTTTTTTGGGTCTTTACAGTCCGTGATAACTTTACGAGACAGTATGGTAATTTTTTTTCTCATAAAAAGAACAGTAGAAAAATCTTTGAAATTTTTACTACCAATACCTGTGAATATACTATTCATAATAACAATGCGTGCGATAGGTAAATCAAACGAGGGCGGCTTCTACAAGACATTCGGCAGCGACGCGGACGGCGAGAAGGGCTACCTGAAGAAGAGCTTCAGCAAGGGCGACCACGGCTACAAGACACTTGACACGTTCCACAAGAAGCTGGGCGACCGTTACGGCTTTGAGGAGCATGAGGCCTTTGGTCGTGCCAAAGGCGCTGAGGACGGCAAGCACCACGGCAAGTCCGCCTCCTACAAGAGCAAGAACAAGAAGAACGACGAGGGTGACGACCACGAGGGCGCCGGTACGGATTTGTTTATGTTTAGCCTGCTATTCAGGTGGCTCTTTGCGCCGAGTGTTTGATTTTGTTGGGTGGGAATTCGGACGACAGTGATGATGTTTGGGTCTGACTTTGTGCATGATTTTATGAGTCGAAATAACTATTTGGAATTAGGTTTTCTTACAGTAGATATATCTGAATAGGAATTGGATAGTATTTAATATCAAAAGTTTGATTATTTAATCACAATAAATAAGAATGCTCATGTATATGAAAGTATATTGAATAAAAAAATAAAAGAAAAAAATTTAAATACGTCGTGAAAAGTCAGACCACGAGATCATCATTGTTATATAGTTAAACATATATGCATACGTGTATAAGCGCTGCCATGATAAGAAGCTATTCGTGATAGAGATGATTCAAATAATTTATTGAAGATAGAGTAATAATTTTCACAACGATAGCAAAATGTTCAGGTGAATCCCCTGTAATTCTAATCACATTTAAAGATATAGGTACATTGAAAAATCTATTTCTATAATATTGAAAAACGTATTTTTGCTCATGAATACACATCTTATTACCAATATCCTGAGTCGGCTTACTTGCATCAACAAAATTAAAGAAATCTCTTGCTTATATCTACAAAAGCAAACAAAAATAACAACAAAATGCAAAAAACCCCACAATCACTCACTCACTACTAAAAAAATCTTCCTTCCAGGCACGGACGTGGAGTCACACTATGCTGATGACGACGGAGGCGACGCCTCGGGATACTATGAGGGCGGCGACGATCATTACAGCGGCGGCGGCGGCGGTGACGGAGGCGCGGACAGCTCGAGCTACGACAACGGCGGCGTTGAGGGCTACAGCGAGTCCTATTCGTCTGGCGACGACGGCGAGGGCGGCTCTGGCGAGTCCTACTCGTCCGGTGGCGAGTCGTCCGGAGAGGCATCCGGCGAGTCCTACTACTGATTCTGTCGAGATATCGTTGTTGTATGATATATGATATATATACATACGATTTATCGTTATATACCTGACTGCTAATTTTAAGGACACACACACACACTTGACACACATTTGTACTGTACGATTGTTGTATTTTTGTTTTGCTACATGTATGAGTTGAATAAATCGTTGGATCTGTTGTTGTTTTTCTATAAAATGAATTGGAGTTTTTTTTTTATTTTAGACGAGTTCGTAATGAGTGAGTAGTAGTGGGGTAGAAGCGGTCGTCGGTTCTGTAAATATTAAAAGATCCAGTTAGGTTGGCAGATTTTATTGGTCTTGTTGCTTGAGTAAAATTCTACATAGGTATGAATTTTAATTTTTTTTTTTAATTAATCAAGGCGAAAAGTGGTCAGAAACACTTTATACGCTGTTTCATCCAACTTGTTTAAATATTGTAATATTGTACATTATTATAAGAAGTTTACATGGACCAGTGAGTTTAATCTTCGTTCATATGTTAATTAATTAAAACTAATTAATTAGTAATACTATTATACATATAAATTAATTAAAAATCTTATTTACTCTACATATAAGAAAATATAAAAATTCCGCCACGCGAAAGAGCTCTTCCAATTTGTCAAAATTTAGAGTATTGAACGATTAATTTTTATATTGTTCTTTCTCATTCGACAACCCTTTCTCAATATCAAAACTACCATATCCCAACCGTTCTTCAAAATCAAGCCACTTCCATCATCATCGCGCCTCAGTGCCGCCGGACTTTGCTCACTCCTCATTACCCCTTTCGTTCGATCGCCCCAACCGGAAATACCCTCGCAACATTTACACCCCTACCTCCTACCCTCAATATCGCGAAAATCACCCTGTACACGCGCTGGTGCGATTCCGAATCTCGCGAAAATGATTGTAGCCCATTACAGTGTGGGGGAGGGAAGGGCTGGAAAAGAAGATAAATTTAACAAGAGTTTTCGCGCTCGCGGAGAGCTTTATCGCAGCCCTTATCCCGGGGGCAATATCGACTTCCCGGCTGTGTGCGCGCGCGCGCGACGGTATCTGCGGGGGGTGGGAGGTTAAATTGCCACGCACGCATAAGCGTCGCAGCGCACGCGACGACGCGAAATTTGTCGGAATCGTCGTTGGATTCGCCGCGGCGGCGGCGGCGGCGGCGGCTCGTGCAAAAAAGTATTCCAGTCACGCGAGATGCGGGGCATTAATCTCCCCCCGGGTGCGCGCGGCACAGAGTCGCGGACGATTTACACGTGCGCGCAGCATGAGTCTTATCGCGACGCGTATGGTACGTTCGTTCTTTTTTTTTTTTTGTTCATCACAGGACTTTGTACTAATAAAATTCAATTTCGGGGAAAACTTTTTGCAGCTCGTTACATGTGGACGGTATACAGCGGATGTTTTGAACGTAAAAATCGGTGCGCAGCATTTTATTTTTTTTTTATAGCGTTTATATAATAAATGATACACGCGTGGTGTTCTTTTTTTTATTTTTAACTATAAATCGTCCGTTTTTCCGCTATGCGCCTGTCGAACGCGTTGTATAATGACGAATTTGAATGCCTTTTTCATAGCCCCCGCGCGTTTCCGCACGCGCATCGTCGTGTGTACATGTGTGCGATGTAAATACTGCGCGAATTTTTTCGAGTGCGTATCTATATACGGCACGCGCTGTTGAAATATCGCGTGACGTTTACATGCGTGTTTTAAAGCTGGTAGTGAGAGAGAGAGAGAGTATATATACGTAGCGTTGCGCGCTCGCATTATTGATGGAAATCGCGATTTGTGCTTGGGCTCGCGTTTCGTTTTTAATTAGGTGGAGAAGTTATTTCGAGTATTTAGCGAACGGCAATGATAACTGATCTGTTAATTGTAATTAACGGGGGATTTGAAACTCGATTGTTTACTCGCGAAATATCATCCCTACGTATAGGGTGACCATTTAAATAATTTATGTTATTGTTTGATACAACATTCACTGATAAATATTGAAATTCAATTTAAATACATTTTAACATGTCCCATATTACGTACATTAATCATTTCAATTAGGTCGAAAATATATTTCCACAACTTCAAAATTAATAATTCGAGCGTGTAAAATGCTATCCTCACACATCCAGCCCCTCATTTAAATATTGTACAAAAATAACCGCACGAGGAATCCGCGACGGTCATCGCACGCTCGCACCAAAAACCCGAGCCATACATATACCACACCATATATCAATCACCGAGCCACTCGGAAAAATCATAAACACAAGGAACGTCCAGCCTCCCTCGATTAATTTGCATTCGGGCTTTCAATGCCGCCCGCACACAGGCTAAATGCACAATTTATAACACGCGCGCGTGCGCGCGCTCGACGAGTGCCACTACTCGCGCACTTGAAAAATAGCTTTGCGAAGTTCACAGTGCGCCGCGCTCGCGTCTGTCGCGTTTGTCGCAATCATTTATAACGAGTAAAGTTTCGCGGGCGCTCGCCGCAGCGCCATAAAATCGCCGCGACGCGCGCACGGACCGCCGTTAATTGCGCGTGATAATTACGGTTAATCGTCGCGGAAGGGTGCGGGGGGTGGCAGGGGCTTCGAGTGCTCTGCGGTGACGGGCAGTTATGCGGTGGAGCAGGCGCTGCGCTTATTATTATTATTATTATTATCTCGACATTTGTTTTGTCAGTGTCGGGCGTGCGGTGAGCTTTTTTGGAAAGTCGGGCGAGAGAGAGAGAGGAGGTTGTTGCGAATACTCGGTCTTTCGGGGGAATTGTTATGGGTTTAGGGGGTTGCGGATACAATGGAATTTAAAAGGAGTCGTGTGGAATTTTGTAAACTACGTGCATTTCGTGTTTCGGATGGACACAAAATTATGCAGATGGGGGGGGGGAGAGAAGTTTTAAATAGAAAATAAAATATTAAACGGAAATTTCATATTTCATACGAAGCTCTTCGTTCTGCATTTAATTGGTGACGACGTTTAATTTACTGTGATGAATGTCAGATTTTTCAAATTAAAATAAGTTATAAAATATTATGAAAATTTATATATATATGAAGTATATTATTTTTATCATACTACGCGGGGTAGTGAAATATCGAACTGAGATGTAACAGAATTACTAGAAATACTTTTGACCATAAAACGTATATATCTCCGAGCACTAAATGCGATTAAAAAAAATGAAAAATCGATAGAGTGGAAAAGCTTGTAATATTCGAAATAAAACTTTTAATTAATACGCAAATCGTATAATATCATCAGAACTCGAACCTTCGATAAATCATAAATTAAAAGAACGGCAGCAGACAAGCCCCACGACAGTTTAAAATCCTAATTACAATCCTGCCAATTTTTTTCTCCCGACAATCTGAAATTCAAATGACCCGTCGCTCGACAATCTCCAAATCATTCGAACTCCCGTCGCAAGGAAAACAAAGGTTCCCATCGCTGGGTATATTTGGCAGCGTCTCCGACTTCAAAATTGTTTCAGTTCTGCATAATATATACATTTCCTCCTCATAATCCCATCCTCGATAGAAAAACCGGAGTGTCAATTTGCACGCCGATATTGCTAATTCAAACTTTTCTTTCACCATCCCTCGTCGCCTTAGGCAACGCGTCGTGCGTCCATTATACACACAGTAAGGGAAAGAACGCGCGGAACGCAGAATTCCCTTTGAGCTTCCTCTCTCTCTCGGCTTAGGAACGCGCCTCGCTATATCTCGAATTCCCTGTCTCTCTCGCTCCCTGGGATGAGATTGAATTAGACGCCGCGAATGCTTTGTAAGCAGATATCCCCGCTCGTCGCTCCTTGATTGACTTCTCCTCCACCTTCTCCTCCAGACTACCGGGGAACGTGACCGTCGCATTATTCCCCGTCGTTAAAATACCCTACCTCGCGCGCTGATTAGAGGCGATGTCTACGGCTCCCCGAAGAAGACGGAAAAAGAACGTGTATATATAACGCAGTTACGCGTCGGCGTAACGAGGCTACGTGACCGGCCTGTCGTTTCGAAATTCCATTATGCGAGACAGTAGTAGTCCAGCGTGCGCCGTTGCGGCCCGGTTCTCTCTCTATCTCTCTTTCGGCCCGGGCACTAAAAATCCATCTCCGTAGTGGCGGCGACGACGACGGTGGCGGCGGCAGCAGCTGACGCAAAGCCGATTGGAATAGCCCCCCAAAAAAAAAGCACGGGCGACTGTGCGCAAAAAACAATACGCGTGAGCGCGAGAGAAAGAGAAATAACGGATATAGCGCTATGCTACTCTCGGACCGGATCGGAAATTTTCCGCGCCCCGAGTTTCGACTTTTCGCACTACTCGCACGTGCAATTTCCCTCTGTTCGCCTAATTTCGGGACGAACGAACGAACGAACGAACGAGTAAAAAAAGGAATCGAAAAAAAAATTTGATAACGAAAAGCTAAGTGCGTTTGTCTGTCGGCGCAGCGCATACTATCGATTCCGATTAGCTAGCCGATGAGCTGATCGCTTGATTTTTCCGATTAATCCGCAGAGATTTTTCTCAGCCCAGACCTGAGAGTTTTTGCACAAACGCGGGCGCATGAGTGCCTTGATATTCGACGTACTTAACGCGACAGTGGCTGGAAAATACCCCACGAGGAAGAAAAAAAGAAAAAGGAAAAAGTATCGCGTCGATGGTCCTCCTGCACGGTATTCGTTAGTCAGCGGCGCGCCATCGTATCATATATACCAGCACTGAAAAGCTGATAATGAGCTGCAACACAGCCCTATGCGCACTTTTGTGCAGCCGTACCTCTTCGGGCTCTCGTTGTACTATTACACCTGCTAATGAACGTCTCTCTCTTTCTCTCTTTCTCTCGGGCATTGTGTCTCCACAGAATCCCGAAGAGGGAACAATACTGTATACGTCCTCGGTGGCGTGCACGAGAGGTTCATCGTGGTGTCGCTGACGTGACGCGGCGCTATATATACGTACATAACGGAGCGCCGTTACAGAGTCGCGGAAAAAGCGGCTGGAATTGGTCTTACCGAAACCGCGTGTACCACCTGTATAGAGCCGATGATATTCCGGCCGGTTGCATTCGGTGTTATCTAAGCGGTGACAGTTACGCGGGAGAGAGGGAGAGATTAGTTGTCGCTCGGTTGGCCACGCTCGGCTTCTTTCTTACACTTTCTCCGTGCCGGCTGATGACAAAAAAAGATGGAAACGCAGCGCCGGCGGTTCGCATGAGCGATCATATCATTCCGCGGGCGTCGCTCTTCCGATTTTCTGGCACTTGTAGTGGTCGAGGATTCGGCTAGGACGACGAGGAGGTGTAGAGAGAGGCTATAAATAGCCGAGAGGCGAACAAGGCAGGACGAGTCGCGTCGCGCCTATGCTACTTCGAGGATGGCCGTAAAGCGCGTTTGTCTGCAGCTGCTCTTTCTGCTGGTCTGCCTCGTGGCGACAAGTTTGGCCAGGGAGCATGGATTGGTGCGCAGGGATGCACCCGTTGCGGATGATTTGGCCATAGCGGCCAGTCATCACAAGCATCACAAGGACCACCATTCTGAGGAGCATGGTGGCAAGGAGCATCATCACCACCACCATGAGGAACACGGTGAGAAGGGGGATAAAGGACACAAGAGCCATCATCATCATGACAAAGGGGAGCACGGAGAACACGATAAGGAGCATCATGAAGGCCACCACGAGGAGCACGCCGGGCATCACAAGCACCACCATGACGAGGAGGGTGATCACGGCGAGCACCACGAGGAAGAAAAGGGCCACAAGGGCGGCAAGTTCGGCGAAAAGAAGGGTCACAAAAAGGGTCACAAGACCAGTGGCTACCATCACAAGGTTCATAAGGATGAATATCACAAGGAGCATAAGTTCTACGATGATTACCACAAGGGTGGCCACCACGAGAAACACGGCCACCACCATGGCCACCACGGCAGCAAAGAGGGCCATCACAAGAAAGGCGGTCACCATCACAAGGGCCACCACGAGGACCATAAGGGCAAGAAGGGTCATACGTCCAAGGGCCACCACGACGAAGACCACAAGGGCCATCACGGCAAGCACGGTCACGAAGAACACCACGACCATCACGAGAAGCACCACAAGAAGGGCGGCCACCATCACGGCAAGAAACACCATCACAAGAAGGGATAAACCAGACGACGATCATTGGCAGCAAGGAGCTAAAGTCGACGACGACGACCATGACGTGCCAGCGATGCGATCGCTACAGTGGCGATTGTTCTATTACCTGTTACTCATGCTGCTGTACCATTGTAGTTCCCTTTACTCGCTCCCATGTCACGCGTATACGTTACTACCACTACTATCGCGTCGCTGCTAGCGTACTGCGACCATGTTTTAGGTTTAATATTGTTGTATATGTTCTTATTATTGTTGTTTTAATAAAACGACGATTTATTTTACATGATGTTTATTTCCTTCATTTACTTTACATCCTATCCTTGAATCTCGTAATATTCGTAAAAGTAAAGATTCATGAGTTAAACCTTGATGATTGATTTATTAAATAGTAAGATTGTTAAAATTACTTTTTTTTTCAATTTAGAGAGAAAAATACTGATTAATGTACTTGAATTTCGATTTTGAGATTGCACAGTCGGCCTTCATTACGAGAAATCTTGTGGTCAAAGAGTGAAACGCGCGCTTTCAATTGCAATTGATTAAAAAGAGTCATATTTTACAAGCAAATTTGTAACTTTTATTGAGCAAGGGCGCACAAGGCGAGAAAGAGAAAGAAAGAGAGAGGGGGTGAGAGAGAGAATGAAAGATGGAATGAGAGAGGGAGAGAGGTGGAGAGCAGAGGGAGAGGAGAGGGAGAGAGGGAGTGCAAATGAGAAATAGCTTTATGCTGTAATGTATCAGTCAAGTTTACACATTTTCCGAAACCGATGAAAAAATTTGCGGTGGCGGCATAGTCTGCAATTCAATTCATGCAAAAATTCATCAACATTCCCAAGACGCAATCAATTTTTTTTTATAAATGTTCGTCACGGGCGCCGGTTTCTCATACTGCATTTGTGATAAATATGCGGCACGTTTTTTGTTCGAAATTGTACATGACTATACGAGAACGAAATTTCCCGTCTACTTCTAGAAACATCCGAAAGCCCGTTTTTGCCGAAGGAAGCGTGAAAGCCCGGGCTAATTTAATAAGCCCTTCTTCCTCCTTCTTGCCACGCGAAAGGAATACCTCGCGCGTGTCATTCAATTATACACTAAGCTTCTCAAAAAAATCCTCGCCTCGGCGACTTCCTCCTTCTCTCCGCGGAAGCTCTCCTGATTATTTAAGTCGGTCTCATAACATACCGTGCTACTATGGCTCTCGTTGCATCTTATACTTACACGTAACATAACACTCCCAACTCATCATCATCATCATCATCATCATAGTCTGTTTCTGATCTCTAGAACAATCTAGCTCAAAATTCACGACCAGCGAGCGCGCGCACACAACGAGTGTGGAAATTGGCGATTTGCTAAATAAAAAAACGGTGAAATCGTGAGAACACCGAGTGCGGGGGAGTTTGAGCAAGATCAAAGCCGATTTCAAGTGTTTAGTTGCATAAGGATCGAGAGACGGAGAGAGAGACAGAGACTAGCGCGCTAACTCGCCGTGGCAGAGAGTCGACGATTTTAAAGCAGGTTAAGGAGACAGCGGTCGGACTTTCGTAACAGCGCAGTAGTGTCCAGCCAGCATCGGTGCCGCTGGCTGGCTGACCAACCGGCCGCTAAAAGAATGAGAAAACGGGCTTCCCTAATGTCGATGGGCGATGGTGGCGCCTAACGGCGAGAGAAATATAAATGCGCCTCGGCACTGATAGTGATTATATATAATCGGGCGCATAACGAGTGAGCTTGTGCACTAGGCGGCTGGCGGCGGTCGCGACTACTCCTCAGTGCTACCGCTATTGCTGTTTCTACCTTGATTGGAGTGCGTTGTTCCTGAATAAGAGTGCAGTTTCCGCGAAATACAGAGAGATGCGGCTACGCGCGCTCACATGGTGGATGCTCGCGGCGACGGCGATCGCGCTGATCGTCGGGAGAGCACAGTCGCGTGGTATAACCATCCTAGGCGAGGGTCCCGGTGGTGAGATCCTGGATCTGGTGCCAGCTGCGTCGCATCATAAGGGCCATCACCATTCTGAGGAGCATGGCGGTGAGTCCCACGAGGATCATCACTCCGAGCATGGTGACAAGGGCGACAAGGGCTACAAGCATCATCATGAGCATCACAAGGGTGAGAAGGGCCACCACGATAAGGAGGGCCATCATCACCATTACGACGAGGACGGTGGGCACAAGAAGCACCATCACCACGACGATGGTTACCATCACGAACATCACAAGGGCGAGAAGGGCGAGAAAGGTCACAAGTTCCACGAAAAGGGCCACTTCGGTAAGGGTCACAGCACCAAGGGAAAACACGAAGTGCACAAACTTGACGAGTTCAAGAAAGATAAGGAGTTCTTCGACGAGCACCACGACCACGGTCACCATGAGGATCATGGCGGCCACCACCACGAGCACCACCACAAGAAGGGCGGCCATCACAAGAAGGGCCACCATCACAAGGGCCATCACGAGGGCCACCACGGCAAAAAGGGTCATCACGAGAAGGGTCACCATCATCATGATCACAAAGGACACAAGAAGGAGGGCGGTCATCACGATCATCACCATCATCACCACAGCCACGGCAAGAAGGGCGGCCACGAAGACCACAAGCACTGGCATCACAAGAAGGGACACTGATGAGATTGGACGCACTATTCTTGTTGACTTTTGTGTTGATACTTTTTTAAAGCTGATACTACTTTTATTACCTTACCATTACCTATATACGCTCAAGAAACATGTTTTATCCCACCCCCAACCGAAACTCCCTTCAATCAGCTAGCCGTCGTTATTCTAGTTTAAGATACCACCCTCTCATCTCCTCTTCCACCTCCTTCCCCTACGATCGCATGTATGCTGACTTTTTGTGAATGCGTATAGATGCATTTTTTGTAAGGATGATTACGTACCACCCAAATACGTATGCTGCATTAAAGTGACATTTTTATTAACTAATCATCTAGTTTTTACTTCTCCACCTGAACCTCCTCCACCTCCTTGATCTATATGACACGCTGCGTCATCAGGCAGTAATAACACCAGCACCGCCGTCGTTAAGCCGAAATTCTCGACAATATTATTATGTACTCGCCACGCGGCCCTCACCCCCTCCGTCACCCACGTTGAGAATGGGGGGAGGAGGGGGCAAGAAGCCGAGCGCCCGGGCGCACGTATAATGGAGACCATTGTTGTCGGCTCTGGAGCTTTGTTCGTTCGCGCGAGCAGGCGACGAGCGGAGTATAAAACATCACGGCGAGGTGACGCGCGCACGCCGCGGGGTCGCAGGCATCAGTTTTGCTTTTTATTGTTGTTTCTCTCTCCATCTCTCTTTTTTTTGTTGGTTCATCACCCGGGCGCGAGGAGAAGAAAATTTCATTATTGCGCGTTTAATTCGCTTGTTCTTCGCGCCCGCGCGCGCTTGCGCCGAGAAATTATGTCGGGGGTGATGGAGTAGAGTGATAATGAATTGAGGTTGGAAGAAGAAGTTTCGAAAAATAAAGGGACAATGGAGTCGTTTGGGGGGTATATACGGTGTACAGTCGTTAGGATGGAATTGTATTTCCAATGGGTTTATTTTTTTAGAGTAATTTTGAAACACAATAAAAATTTGTTGCTTGTTCTTTTTTCTATACTTTCTATTGCATCCTTTAGAATTTGATTATTATTAAATGAAATTTGTAACGGTTAGGTAAGAGATTGGAGACGACTGTAGCAGATCATTTCAATTAGAAATTTTAACGGTTTCTGTTCCGGATAATAGCGACAGCCGAAACTCGCTTGTCATCGTCACTTTTTACCCGGCGGAACGGTTATTCAACTCGGATTTCCGTAAATTCGAAAGAAATAGTAGCTGCACAATGTACATTGCAAGTTTCTTGCTGTAAATTACAAAATGTTAATTGTTTTTTTCTATTATTAATAAAAAAAATGTTCACATTAAATTGAATAAATTATTGAAAGACCTAAACTCTGAAGACTCCTTTTTAATTTACATAAAATAAAAATAATTTATTTTCACTTATTCTATAACGACCGCCGCTAAAAGAAACTGAATCCCTTAGAGAACAACAACATTAATCGTCTCTCGCTACATAGTCATTAAAAAATGCAATTCGCGCTTGTAGCAAATGATTTCGTCTCTGCATCATACAGACGCCCTGCACTGCTGTCGCCGCTAGTATTCAGCGTCTGCGCGAGTAAACGCCGTAATTCGTTAAGTGGTACATGCCGGGTGCGCCCGCCGTGGAGTTTTCAGTTCGTTATTAGGTAAATTTTCTCAAGGGATTAAGAGGGGCTGAAGGGGACAGCGCGAGCGCACTTTGGTCTTTCTCTCTTTCTGCCGAGCCGGAGAGTGAGAGAGAGAGAGAGAGAGAGAGAAGAGCGAGAAGGACGAAACCTCCTCCTCCTTCTCGACGCTCTAGCAGTAAATAAAGAAAGTAAAAAGGAGAAAGCGGAAAGGGCAGCGGCGACGGCGGCAGTAGCGGAGAGAAGAAGGACGACCTGAGCGCGGGGCGGGAGGAGAAAGATAAAAGATAGAACTTCGCCTCGTTGAAATGTAAACCTCGAGTCCGCCTCTCCAGATGTCTCTCGCTCTCTCTCACTCTCCCTCTCTCCTCCGCCTCCTTTTCCTCCTCACGGCAGGTGCAGCGGACAGCGCTAACCGGCGAAAGAATTGGATTTTGTCGCGCGCGCGGCTGCTGGCCATTTCGCCACGGTATTGCTGCACCGTACACTTTTTTCTTCCTCTCCTACTACTCCCGCGCGCGCTCTTTCCTTTTTTTGCCAGGCGTAGCGTAGCGCTAGCCCGAGAGCGGTGTTCCTTTTCCTTTTTCTATTATGCACACTTCAAACTTGTGTAGGACGCTCGTTTGCCAGCAGCAGTAGACGCGTACGACGACGACGACGACTTCGTCCGCCTCCCGAGTCTTATTTGAAACGAAACAAAGTTTGCGTGCCGCGTATAATAAATCCCGTCGGTTGGCTCGCCGTTGTGTGTATTGGCTGCGGATGTGTGGATTGGAAGTTTCGCGCGCGTATATAGTATATATGATCAATTCTAGTATATGTGGTTGAGTGGCTGTTCGGGAATTTTTGAATTTTTCATAGATAAAAATTTCTATATTTTTCTCTACTTCTATATTTTTCTGAAGCATGTATTAGGTTTATCGAAATCGAAGATTATATTTGCAATAGAGAAAGGGTGGGAAAGAGAAAGAGTGTGTAACATGTACGTGTGTATTTATTTGTTTGATATATGATTTATATTTTGTTTGAAATAAAGTTAATTTATTTAGAAATATTTTCAACCTTTTATTGGGATTTCTCATTATTTCGGTGGAATACAAACATGAATATATTTTCAAATTCATTGTAAATAATTAAATAACAAAAGTTAATCTTTTTAACTCTTTTTGAAATTCTACAATTTTTTTTCCTAAAAAGTTGAATTTTTTTAATTTAAATTTTGTAGGTATAGGTAACTTTTAATAATAACTTTTTATACCACTCTAACCTCAAAATCATAACTTTAATGTAATTATTTGGCTCTCGTAGTATAAAATACGGTTCGAAACTGATGCGTAAGAAGATTTTTAGCTCATGTGACTTTTCTCACTCGCTTCGCTCGTGCGAAAAACATCACATGAGTTAAATAATCACCTTCAGCACCCGTGTCGAAATGTACTATTAACTAAACTTTAAAAATTTTACTATAAAAATTACAACTAACGGTACTTTAATACTTTATCCGTTTTATTGTTTTCAAGAATTGCATTTTTCAAACATTTTATAACCGTTTTTCAAATGAAAACGATAAATCGATATTTACAGAATTTCACAAATAATAGAGACATCTATGGCAACTCGTATCTATCTACGTCCATTGCAACTATGTACATTTTATCGCGCGTACACTTAAATTTTATCCTCTATATATTTATGTGTCGGAAGTGCATAGATACATTTTGCAGGTTGGAATTTCACTGAATTCAAAATGAATTCCTGCCCTCAGAAAGTGCAGTTACAACAAACGTCATTCAGAATAAAATTCATGTTTGTTACATGAGGAGGAACACATTAATCTTTTTCATTCTCAAAGCCACGTCAACAGTTTTCAAATAATAGATAATCAAATAGAAGAATATTTATTCACTTTTTATTTTGATTTTTTGCTTTTTTTTTATTTAAACATTTTTCTATCTTATTTTATTCAATACTTTGAAGAATATTAAAAAAGAATCTTACTTTATCTAATAATACTTTATCTAATATAACATAGGATTTACTTTTTTGTCATTTAAGATAAGTATCACTAATGACGCTGATATTTCTATTAAAATGAAAAATAAAAGTTTTATGTCATTCAAAGATTACAGATTAAGGCGTAAAAGCAATCTATACGTCAACGACTAAAGTTTCTTCAGCCAGAAACCAAGACAAAACAAACAACGAGTAAAAGGGGAAAACCAATTCGAACAACTGGAATCTGTACTCATCCGTCCGAGGTATAGCGAAAGTCAAAGAAAACTTTGGCGACCAAGAAGTAAAAAAGAATATATATATATCATGATTAAATACGGATTCAGAAGTATAATAATAATTACATCGAATGTAATAAAAGAAAATGTTTTATCTATCAAAATACTCTTATATATATTGCATTGTATTTTATTTCAAAATCAATAATTATTATTCAGCCGTATATATATACTTTTCATTGGCTTTTGAAATCAATTTCAGCCGTGAGTATCGGTTACATCTGCAGTCGACGCAGCCGCTATGCCATTTCTAACGATGCCGCTGATTGGCCAATTGTAGTTGAAACGAGGCTTGATTGGTTGACCTTCGAATTCGATTTTCCAATCACGATACGATTTCATTGGTTTGTACCCGACTAATACAATAAAATAATAACTAATACGCCAATAATATCTTGTCTCATTAATTTCAAAAATAAAATTGATAATTCTGATAATTATGTTCTCAAACCCAATCAATACGATCGATATGCAAAAAGAAAAATATGCTTTTAATGTTACATCAATATATACACACATTATTTGTCAAGGTGAAAGTTTATATTTTCAAATTTCGATATTTATTCGCGTATATTCACTAAAAATTGACGATTTCAAAAATATACACGTTATGTTTAAACAATTCTCCATTCACGCACCCCAAACAAAACGCAATTCACAAACTCCACGAGATTTTTATTAACAAAAACATTAATTTCTACAACTAGACGGCATATTAAATTTTCCCGTTTCAACAGCTGAGCAAACAACTCTGGAAAAAAAGATTTTTCCGACCTTATATATAAGTATCCAAACAACAGCCGCGCGCGTCTGCGCGAAATCCAGAATTAAGCAAACGCCCGCGCGCTCTCGGAAAGAAAAAAAAAACTGGACCAAGCCACTTGCAAAAACGAGAGAAAACAACGCGACTCTGCGAGCCCTCTCATCCTCACGCGCGCTGCACGCGAGAAGCAGAGAGTATATAAATCCACCCCCTCTCTCTTTTACTCGGGGCGGAAAATTCACTTTTAATCCCAACTGATAACCGGCGTAATTTTAATTATACGCGGCTGCCTCGCCGCCCGCGTGCGCGCCCACGTCATCGGCCCTGTGCGCACGCGTGAGATGGACACAGAGGAGTATATACGCGCGCGAGCGCAAGCTCTCCTACAGAGAGTTTGCAGTACGTTCCGCAAACATGCCTCGCAATTGCGGCGCGCGCAGAGATTGAAGTAAACTGCCGAGAGGTGCGCTCTCTCTCTCTCTCTCTCTCTCCGAACTTTAATTACTCTGTCCTCGAGCTGGCGCTCGCGCTCGGCTTAGAGCAAATAACGTCAGACTCTTCTCGTCTCTCGCTCAACCCTTCGCTCTTATATACTCCCGCAGACTCCCTCCCCCGCCCGACCGTACGAAATAGATTAAAGCGCGTGTAGCTGTCTTCCTCTCTCTATCTCTCTCTTCCTCACGTGCATGTGTGTACATGTATGTGTGTTATTCCACGTGGGATGATTGAGAGGCTGCGGCTCGTGTGGGCGTTTGCGTTCTTCCATTTTTCGTTCTCTCCTCCTCTTCTTCTTTACTTTCTGATGCTCTTGGAGGGTGGATAGTAGCCGGCGCTGTAGTCGAGCGAGTCGACGAAGATCTTGATCTCGGTGTGGGGCTCCTGAATGTGCTTGAACGGGAAATCGTTGTGACGCGGACTGAAGTAGCGCCGATAGGGAATCGAGTAGATGCACTTCCAGCTGAATTGCTCGGCTATGCGCGCCGTGTGACTGCAAGGGACGGATGCGAACACGCGTGCATGTATATGAGCGGAGAGATAGAGCAAGTGATCGAGAGGAATTTAGGTTGGAAGCGGACTGGAAATAGTTTCGGGTGTATAAGCATCGAGAGACGGTTTGATCGACGATTTTATACTTTTCCCATTAGGTTTTGGAGTATGAGCAATTAAGCATCGAAATTTATATAATAGTGTCATGCGTTCACGATTTACGATTTGAAAGAGAATGCCAGTCATTTTACAATAAAATCAATACTGTAGTTCGCGATACATAAAACTAAAGAAGAGATAAAAGACTCTTTTATGAATGGAAGAAAAAAAAATAGGAAAGTAAAAAATTGAAAATATTTAGAAGAAGAATAAGTACTAATAAGACATAAATATAAGCACCTGCTGCTACAATCGATCCTAAACAGCCTGAACGCGAGATCCCTCGCCAGGCACCAGCTATCCAGCACGAGCCTCTTGGCAATTCCCTTGCCCTGGTGCTCCGGATGCACAGCCACGTTAGCGCACTCGAAGATGTCGTCCACGCAGTAGACATTCCACAGATCGGACTGTTTAGAGCAGAAGGCGTAAAATTCCAGGAGATCGCGAGTCTGGGGACACTCGCAGCAATCGGCGAGTTGGGCGATCTTCTTCTGGCCGGCCTCGCGCGATTTTATGTTCACCGCCGCGCCTACGAGACAATGACCGGCGAGTTCCTCGGCGATGATAGTCATACCCTCGCGCACATTCTTGTCCATCAGGTGGATTAGAGTGGGACAGATGCGACCGGCCAAGCCGATGCTCAAGATCGTGGGCTCGCTCTGCATGAAGGTTTCGGCCATGAAGTTAACGATACGCTCGTAGTCGCGGGGCTCGGCGATTCGCGTGCGGTATTGTGGATCCTGAGTGGGTCAGAAGTGGGGGTTAGGTTATGGTTGGTTTGGTACTTATACGTGTAGACTTTTTTTATAGGCAAAGGTTTTAAATAATTGTTATAATTATATAACCTATTGAGGACGAAAAATTCATGGCTTTGTTTATATATTTAATTGTTGTATACTTTATTATGTTTATAACATACTTTACTTGATTTCTCCCAATGTTTGAACAGAACGTAAGAAATCTGTTTTTACCTTTGTAAATGATAAAAATTTATCCAGTAATTAGACCAACGAATAAATAATTTAATTTGCATAAGCGAACCAATAAATTTGTAAAAGGCAAAAATGTAAAAGGTTATAAAGTGTGCCCATCCAATATTTACTCTCCGCACTACCAAGAAAACTCCATTTCCTTATCATTTCTACGACCAAGCCGATTTGTTTATAAACGGAATTCTGGAAACCCGCTAAACTCATCCAGTCAAAGCCGTGAAATCTACTAAACCTCTTCGCATTTACTAAATTATACGGGCACTTGGAGTTGGCGTCTGTCAGACCGCTGCACCGGTACCTAAGGGGGTTATATTGCCTCGACGTCGGCGGCGAGCAATAATAAACCTCGTCTCTCTCTATCTCTCTCCTCTTTCCTCTTTGTACAACTCACCGGCTTCGAGCGGCAGGATATGCGCCTGACGAGGTTATACTTTGAGGGATTGGCCGAGATCAATCGACGAAGAATTTGAGCCATCTTGAGCCCTGGCGTGTGTAGGTATATAAACTTGGAATTTTTCACTTCACCGCGATGGATCCGGAGTTAATTTCGATTTGATGTAAGACTACTGGACTATTGAGTTTGAATTTTTAGGGTTAATGGGTGTGATGTGTTAAGCCGCCATTATGTTGTTTATATTAACACAATTGTTAATATTCGCAGATCAATAAATATACGTATATATATAGCATAAGTTTTCTATTACATGCGGTATTGATCTAAAAATTGTGCTAATCTTTTCATTACTTTAAACTTTCTATTACAACACGATTAAAAAGTTCTTGATTATCTAAAATTTGTTTCCATTCACAAATATGATATATTTGTATACAGTAGTAAATAAAAGTATTTTATATAAATTTCATCGTTCATCAAATATTGCTCTACATTTATTTATGATGTCGAGAAAATTAATTCTTCTCACAATATATTACACATAGTGCAAATCCGTCGCCCAATTTCATCGCCTATAAATCAAACCCCGCAGCCCGCTTCCCTTCTCTATATAATTTAGTCCGCTCTGCGCTTCACGCAGCGCGCGATGACACCTCCGCACCCCTTTTGCCAGACTTCGGGCGTGAATTCGATGATTTAACAAAAGAAAACTTGGCAAAATCAATAAGCCGGGTGCACGCCGCTCGCCGGTGATATTAGAAGAGGCGAGAAGTATCGTAAGAGAGTGAAAAAGATTTATGACTATGAGAAATGCTGCCGTGCGCTGATTTTGCTGATATAGGCGCAAAGCTGCTGCTACTGCTGCTGCTGCAGGTACTTCGCGAGACGTTCGTTGACACTTTCACGAAGTTTCTTTTCCGAAGTATTTGAATTTCGCTGCGTCGAACTGCTGAAATAAAGGACGAGGCGCAGTGGAATAAAACGACTAATTTTGTTGAAGGCCGATGCTTTTAATGTAAAAGTTGGAAAAGTATATATAAATTTGAAGTTTCGGAAGTACAGATACGTAGTTCGGTTGTTTATTCTAGAGAAAGTTTAAATATATATTTGCATAATGTGTTGAGATAATGTAAAAAACAAGTAACGATAAGATAGCATAAATGTTCCATAAAAATATCACAATCTGTATACTCTACATAAGTGTATCAATTGAATCATTTCAACTGATATTTTTGATATATTTACTCATGTTTCACAATCATCAAGAAATTAATTTAAAAAAATCAGTTATTCCATATATATTCTATTATCATATATTACAACGATAAGAAAACAACCTCCGCTTCAATCTTACATATATACGGTAAACCAAATAAATCAATCGCTACCGATAAACACGCGATAAAATCTCCGCAGCGATATCAATCACCTTTCCCATCACGCCTCCTACAACCGTGTCATTCCTATACGAAACTACACCAACACAGAGATTCATTAAAAAATCTCTCTCTACTCACAGCGTGAGAGATTAGAACCTCGCTGCACGCGCGCACACATATACCTACGGAAGCTCATCAGTTACGGGCGTATTTTTATTTTACAGCCCTCTGCGCCCTGCCGCCGCCGGCGCAAAAATAGCGATATATCAAGCGCCGCGCGCGTGCGCCACCCTTTGACGCCCCGAGGACAATGAGAACATTATTAATGTCCATTAATCAAGCGGCGCAGGCGCGACGTGTAAACAGCCCGGGCGGAAGAACCGCCGGAAGTGTCATTAACGCGGCGTGCAACGCGCGCGTGGCCATCGCCATCAAACTCCAATTTCGGACGGATATGTATATGCATTACAGTAATTTCGATTTGATTGATTACCCCCACCTCTCGCACACTACGCCGTGCGTGAAGGGTCTTCTTTTTAATTAGATTCGAATTATCGCGTGCTCGTGAGGTGTCGACGATCGGATTAGGCCGTTTGTTGATTATCCTGGGGGTACGCGGGGGCTGGTGTGGGAAGTGTGAATTTTTTTTATCCTTGGGCAGAGGGATTAGGTGAGATATAGGTATAAAATGGATGTTGAATTTGTAAACTAATAAAATGTTACGGAAACTCGGAAAATTCGATATATTCGAAATATGAATGGAATAATTTAGAAGTTACCCGTTTCATTTCATACATTTTTAACGAAGTATGAATTCTTTTTAAAAATTTGTTGGCTTATCGTTAGAGAGAGTATAGACTAAAAATAATAGTCAACAACTAGTATATTGAATTTTTTGTTTATTATTTATAAAAATATCCTTTGTTTCAATTTTTCCATAATAATATGTATTTAATAAAATTGTGTAATAAACACAATTTTTTTTCTTAAGAGAGTAACAGAAAACGAATAATATCGAAACTCAACAATCATATATACAAATGAGAGATTTTAAAATAGAATATTTTCTCAGAAAATAAAAGCATATATGTGCAATTCCGATGAAAGTGGCGACAAAACCCGAAAACACGATTTGAAAAATTTTTTTCGAGCACACCTTCGGTGTGTAGTTTTTCTTATTTGTTATAGTATCCAAAATGAAAATCCGCAGTTGTACAGCGTCCATCAAGTAGACTACTTTTTTTAGAGCAACTTCTTACTTTTTAAGAAAATGACAAAAAAGCCCTTCTCTTCAAACCCCAGCCATTTAGCCCAGGACTGATCTACT
>JAPYZO010000874.1:0-60311 GCA_030522905.1 Torymus flavipes | reverse complement strand
AATATATACGGTTCTTACGTCGAAGTACATTTGTTGGAGGTATGTTTGAAAATGTAAAGTTGATATTCTTTTGGTATAGATGAAAAGAAAGCTTTTTTTATCCTATGGAGGAACCTGGGGAGAACGCCTATAATATTTCATTTTCAAATTGTTATTACTTCGCAATATCATGAAATATATACTATTGCATATAATTATGCAATATAAATTATTATTAAATCATAAAGTATAATTTAATAATAGTCAATACAGTGTCCCAGATTCTTCACGTAAAACTACATTTAACTTATTAAAATAATTACACGGTGGTGAACTTCTTTACTCCGATCTATAGAAAAATATAAAAGTTTTAAAGGTAGCCCAATCTTTGTAACATTATACTCTCTTCTTTTCACGTGTCCTATATCCCGTCCACTCTTTTCAAGAAATCATAAAACGGCATACATTCACACCCCCGCAAAGTCACCGTCACCCCCATATCAGCAATTCAAAAACCATTGAACCAAAATCACCCCATCCATACCTCTCTGCAGTTATAAGTGTCTATATACATATAGCTCTCGCAGGACTACGCCGCCGCCACTCACAGCCCCACATAAAATTTCTCCCCTGCGTCCGCGCCCCACACAGCGGCGCGCGCAGCTCACTCTCGCAGGGGGCGGCGCAGGTGCTCCCTCTCTCCGTGCAGCTTTTACGCAGGCGCATGTTTCGCGATCGAATTGTGTGTTGTGTGTGCTCCGCGCGGCGCTCTACTCCCGCTATATAACGATTAACCCTCCGCTGTGGCGCCGCTACTGGCTCTCTCATATATACCCGTGATGCCTATACGTGGTATATATATATATACACACGCGCGGGTCTCGTCGTCCTCCCTGTGCAGCCTGATTGCATTACACAGCGCTCGCGAGCGAACTGATTCACCGCGGAGAATATACGCGCGTGCATATATATACACGTGTGTGTGCATCATCGCAATCCCGATTTTGCACACAATCGAGGGAGAGAGAGAGTATTGTAGTCCGCTGCGTATGACGACGGCGGCGGTGGCGTGGCTAAGTAAAGCCACTCAAATCGGACGGCAAATGTTTGCTCCTGACGCGCGCGTATGAGATATTTAGACCGACTGGCTGTGCGCAGTAAGCGCTGTGTGTGTACCGGCGAGCCTGCCTGCGTGTAATCGTGCTAATGTAAGCGTCGCCGTTTGACTTTTGCGTCGAGTAATGTAATTGGTGTGCCGATGTCGAGTGGGCTTGGTCGGTTTACTTTTTTTGGTTTCGTTTGAGGGCGCCGCGGAGAATGGGGTGGTTGAGTGTAAAACTTATGTGTGCGGTCGATTGACCCGCCTTTGACAGTTTTATTGTATTGCTGCCTTATTTTGTAGTCATGTAATTAAGTATTTTTTAATTGTTTAAAGAATTATGCTGTGGTATAATGAGAGAAAAAATTTTGTTCTGGTATTTTCGTCATTTACTGCAATCTGATAAAAGCGACGTTTAGTTTTGTTAATATACGATGAGGTATTTGACGATAAAACTATCTAGGAATAAGTCAAACTTGTAAGAGCTTGAAACACTCATAGCTCAAAAATGTATGGCTAACGACCTAACTCGAGCATAAGACTTTCGTGTAAGCTGGAAACTTATTTCGATTGTCATCTTAATACCCGGGTAATACAGATAACGACAGCGTTAAAGAACGAGTCATTAACCCCGCAGGTGCACTAACGCATTTGACGATGTTACTGTAACAGCAGTAGCGTAGCGACTATATTGTAATGCGCATAATTATCGCTGCGTCGTTGTATGGAAATTCTCCTATTTCCATTTCCATTCGGCAAATAACTTAATAATGTCGAAGACAGCTTTGTTCTATGAATAATATAAGAAAAATACTACGATAACGTCTATGTAATTTCTGTAAAACAAGTCATTACGAATATGAAAATTCAGATTAAATAAAATTTTGTACATATACATACTGTAGTATACTTCAATAACGATAAAACTTTTATATTTTTCATTTGAAAACCTTTATCATACGAAGTGTGATTAAATTTTTCGTAAGAAAAAAAGGAAAAGCCGTTGATAAATGATGGAAAATTAATGGTATTATGCCTGGAATAATTTATCTCTAAAAATAATGAAAAATTCATTGAAAAGTGGAGACCGAAAAAAATAATAAATAAACTGATCAAACATTTGCTGAATTGAAAAACATTTATTTTATTTCTTCTTTAACAGCCACAAAGTTGAATAAAGCTACAGGCATAACTGCGCAGCTGCGTCGTCGTCAATATTATACTTATATTTACATTCGAGTATATATGCATGTGCCAATGACCGATATTTTAACGAATATAAACATTAATTTCGCAATCCAGCACCTAAGTTGTACAATAACGCAGTAAGAAACTTATATTCCCCGCGCAAAAACCATAAGAACTCGACATCAGAATTCCTACAATGCGCGAGGGAAGAAAGATGGGCAAAAACCGCTCTCGACACGCGCGCGTGCAAAAACAATTCTAAATATCGTGAGAGAACGGCACAAAGAACGAAATTCCTGAGCCTTCCGCTCACACACGCGAGACTTTTTATATTATACACACCGCTCACGGCAATAATCATCGGCAGCGCGACGCGCATTGACGCGAAAACTCGTTTGATGAATCACGGCGCATTTTTCCGAGACAACGAAGCGCCAGTCGACTCGTCCTCCTTCTCGCACGCACGCACATACGCTAATGAGTGCCAGCCAGCCAGCGAGCAAGAGACACGCGAATGGCGTCGCTGCAAACACACATGCAGAAAAAACAGCCGAGCAAGGCGAAGTAGGAGGAGGTGGAGAGTACGAGCGATCGATGCGCTGCTTTCCCGGTGCCCGTTTTACAGTCTCGCATTCGCGTATTCGCGAGTCTATAAGGAAGCCGAAGGACGCGAACTCGAGAAACCTCTCGGCGCGGCGCTGACGTGCGAGCGAACGCGGCGCCTGTTGCACTCTGCATAAATGTGCACCGAGAGAGAGAGAGAGAGAGAGAGAGAGAGAGAGCAGATCCGCGAGAGCTGATTCCGCGCGTAAACCGCGCGCACGAGCTTCCGGACTATCGATAAAGCTGCTGCTGCTGCGTGACGCAGGTCCCCACCCCCGCGATGGGAGAGCGCCGGTAATATAAATGTCGGATCCTTCGTGAGATGTCAGACACTCGCAGCGCACGCTTTTACTACTTTTTTAATTATCCCCCGAGTTTCGGATTTGCGGTGAAGGGCGGCGGTAGAAGCGAACTTATTTCCCGTCTTCTCTATCCTTGTAATCTACTTTTTGCCGAGCGCGCGCACGCTCATTAAAATCTCGTTATCGAAAGGTTTTACTACGCTTCACGCGGCTCTATTTTATTGCTGTGATGATGTGGTTCCGAAGATGTGGTAAATTTAGTCTTCGGTGCGCAGGGAAGAAGCTATACGCGAATTTTCTATCACGATGTATATAGTGATCGGCAAATTCAAGCTAATTTTATAAATTATTTTTTTGTTTGTACTTCTTTATGATGATATAGTTTCATGCTTTTATATTATAACGTTTTTGATACGTTTTCAAATATCAGCCATAAAATATATTACAAATACAAATTGAAAATATTTTTACTCCTAATGTAATGTCTCTACTACGAACTGCAATGTTTAAACGCTTAACGACTTCGTGTACGGGTCAAATGTTACAATTTTCGATATTTAGTCTAATTAATTTAGTTTAACATTTCCAGTAATTTATGCGCGTACTTACTCTAATGCTGCGCAGCATTCAATTGATGCTGTTTCAGTAGTTTTAGAGGATAATAGAGTTGCAAGCACGCTTATATGCGCATGTACACACATAATCCGCGTGTATGGATTTTGCAGGGATTGAACTACCTTTGCATTTATGTAATTACGCCTCTATATATATATATATATATATATTGCAAACCTTTACCGAATACGCCGACACCGTTTTTAAGAGCCTTTTTTTAATCTCGCGGCGTCAAAGAATCAAAGAAAATAATCTCTTATCAAAGATCCGATATAAAAAGGTTGGAAATATCGTCAGTAGCCGGGTTGGATAAGCGATCAAAAAAGCAAAAGTAATAAGTTGGCTTTCTTTAGAAAATAATTTTCTTTTCACCGAAGTTCTGCTGCTTCTTATATTGCGTTTTTCCCCAGTCTTTCTCGTCTACACACCCAGAACTTAATCGGCCAAGCCATTACGAGAAAACGATTCTTTTTGCTCATTTGACAGACTGACCTTTACTTACGCAATTCCTTTCATAACCCAGTATAGCCGACGTTTTCGTGTTTCCAAGAAAAATGAAACAAAAGACTTTTCATGTTCCATTGTTATAGTATGTGATAATCAGTGCCACAATATAAAATGGCAATTATATAAAATTATGTTTATTGCCATTTTGCATCCGCACGAGTCGATAATTCATTTCTGTTAAGTAGAAAGTTCTTTATCCGATAAGCCGTAACTTATCATTTTTAATTGCGCGAAAGAAATCGAATTCTTCTTAACGAAGTCGAAAGATTACATCGGCAATATACGCAAGCCAGCTGTATTTATCAGATTGCATGTAATATATGTATCGATTTCCTGGAAAATGGAAATAGTAATCGGCTTAGCCGTTCGCTGCTTCAGTTCTAATAAAAAATAGGTCTACGTTTATATAGATTTCATTGAAAAATAACGAATATCCTCGTAGAGCCTTTCATCTGAACTCAATTAAAAGAAATGTGTAGTTACACTTTTTAATTGATATACAATATCAGAATTGTATTTCCTATACATTGATATATTCAACAGTCATATTACATTATTCTTATACAAATGATGCCATACCGCACCTAACAACCAATACATTCAAGCATATAACCAACCGCCGTTCCACATAAGCGATCGCATCCATTGCACGAAGAGAAAAGAGTTATATGCTCTATACCAATTCAAATCGCGCAGATAATAAAATGTTAGAGCCATTGAGTCGATAACGCTAATATTTCTGATGCTATATGAGAGTGCAATTGAAACAGTAGTATATATATCTCGAATCGCATTGCTCCGGGTACTTTACTTTCATTACAAACCCTCGAGCTCACAAAAGCTGAAAGCGCGAACACAGAGAGAGAAAGACTCATGGGATTAATGCGACCGCGTTTCCAGCAAGCAGCATTATACTTTATTTCAAGACGTAATATCCACAGCGCGCGCGTTATCCTTTAGCTAAATCTAAAAGAGAAATGTAAAACTTATACATGGAAAAATAATAAAATGCATTATTCAAAGGGGACGTAGCTTAATTAGAGCAAACTCGCCTCCTCTTCTTACAAATATTTTCGACTTTGCGTGCGCGTCGCCGCCAACATCGAAAACTTCCAAACTTATTCCGAAAGTTCGAAAGCTCCCACCGTGACCCGCGCTATAATACTAAAAAGAAGTCGCGCTTTTCGCTCTAAAAATAGCTCTCTCGAAAGAAGAAGAAAAAAATTGAACTCGCGCATAAATTATCCTCGCCGCTTGCGGGCACATCGAATCAATAAAGGGGCACGAATTGATTCGAGCACAGTGCTGCGCGCGTGCAAAAAGTCACGGACCCCGCGCGAAATTCCTCGCGCGATCGAGAGAATTCCCTTATAAGCGCTCCTTCTCACTTCTCACGAAAGAGAGGGAGGGAGGGATTTTATCGCGGCGCCACGCTGCCGCTCGCTCGCAACAAGAAAAGCGCGAAGAGAGAGAGCGGGAAATACCATATGATTGAGGAGCGCGAGCGCGCATGCAGGTAAGTAAGTAAGCGCGAGTGCGCGCGAGACCGGAATCGGCGATTATAACGCCTCGAGCGTGCATGCATCGGCATTCCGTGACAATAAAAGCGGCGCCTCCGAGGTGAGCTCTGGCGCCTCTCGCTTGGAATCTCGCCAGATCTCCTTGCTGGAAATTTCTCTCGCGGATGTGTATCGTATATAGCCTCACCTCGGCTCGCTCGCGTAATAACGGTCTCGTTGCGTGTGGCGCCGCGTGCGAATTCCGCCGCGGCGATGCGTTTGTTTATTTTGTCACGAGCCGCTGCACGCGAGATCGAAAATATTAATCGGCTTATGCATGCGGATGTATGTATGTGTGTATCGTGTTTTTCCTTGTCGCCGTCGCGATGTATATATGCAGGAATTTTCTCTGCCGTGTCCGCGTCGATATATGCGATAAAAAGAGGGGAAATACTCGCAGTAGCAGCAGCCGAATATCGAGCGAATGCTTTCGTTTGTTTATTGGATTCCGGGGGCGAACGTATGTGGCGCACGTGAATTCATATCTTGGCGGTGGTTCTGATAAATTGGCTCTCTCGAAGCGGGCTTTTATTATAGGGGAATGAAAATGCGATGGCAAAGAAATTTCGTTAGATGCGACATTGTCACACTTGCATACTTTACGGTTTATACATTTAGTGCGGGAATTACGTATACGTGAATATTATGGTCGTATCTATACGAATGCATACTCAAAATTGATGGGATGTTAAAATTTTTATATACCTTTCTCCAAATTCAACATCGCGCTTTTATTTCTCTCTACAGTAATCACGAATTACAAAACCGTTCTATACATAAAAATTGCACACACCTCTGCGTCACCCTATATATCTGCACTCTCTTCTTTTTCCCCAGACATTTTTAAAATAACATCTGTACACAAGTTCTCGGCTATACCCCCGCGCGTTCTTGCTCGCGTATATTTGCACGTTTCATCTGGAAAAATATTTACTCGAATCCAAACATTCCCTCTCTTTTTCTCTCTTTCTCCTCTATATGCACCTGCAGCCCCGAGATTGTCGAAATCTCGTTTGCATCTATTTACAGTAAAACACGACTCTCCGCAACCCTCACTATATACGTTGCTCTGCTTTTTTCATCGCTCTACTATATTGTTCTACAATACAGCGTACAGTTCCGCCCAAAAATATTTACGTATAATTTTCCCTCCTACATACATCTGCGGATAACTGTATACGTATACACCCGGAAGGTGCACCATATCGTGCTTTATTTACCCTTCTATTGTGCTCGCGCGCTTCTTTTTCAGCTGGCGGCCAAGTCGCGTGTCAATATGCGTACAATCAATCTGGGGATCGCAGCCGAGGGCGCACTCGTATGTATGTGTGTATCGACGTGAGGGGTAGGTTTGCCGCTTCGTGCATGCACTTTGTCATCATTTTGTACAACACACACATAGAGTGGCTATAGCTACGAGCTTCTTCATTGACATCAGTGAGCGACAAAATGGGTGAACGCGCGCCACAGCTATATATTTCTCATTTGATCACGACGAATAATGCCGGCAAAGTGCTCGCGCAGTATTATCCGGCTCATCCATCACGCAGTCGAAAATTGTACGAGCGATAGAGATTCGGAAAAAAGGGACACGCTATGTTACTTAGGACTTTAAATAAAACGTCCGACGGGGTTATATTGCGAGAGGATGCTTTTTTTAGAATTTATATTAGCAAGTAGAATTGTGTTGGAGAAAAGGCAAGGTTATAGTGTATGAAATAGGTTATTACATTTTTTAAACTAAATGGATGGTAGCTCAAACAGTATACTAAATATTCAAAATTAAATTAATTAATTAAACATTATTATACTTAAAAATTATTCATTATTTAACAGTTAAATATGTTAAGACATCAAATTTTAAAATAAAAATGTATTTATTCATTTTCTCAGGATGGCATTTCATTTAATATCTCAATTTATTAAAAGGTTTAAACATTGGTTTCCGTTGTAATCTTTTAACAGTCTTGATTGATTGCGTCCATTATTATACTTTTGTTCTTTGTTCTATATTTAGTCATTCACTCTAATTTTCAATAAATAAAGTTATTAACAAGTTTTTTCTCAAAATAAGTTTTTCTCTGATTACTAAAAACTGTGAGAGTGAATCGGAAACAACGTTTAAACTTTATCGAAAAACTCAAAAAGATTGTCTCTACTCCTGGAACGAACCTTCTTCATGCTAATAAATACCTTATTTCTTCATAAACCCTAAAAAAATACGACTTATAGCCAGCCATTTTTCAATACAAAATTCACTTTACTACACTTTCGCAAACACTGTACCTACTTCCGCAGCTGCGCACGTATAGTTCGCAAAATAATTGAAATGATTACACACCACACCCCGCGCGTTTATTGCGCCCCTGTCCCCCGCAGATGTTTAGGGCTCGCTATACATCCACGTTGGTACAAAATGGCCCGCCATAAATCCGACTCGCGTGCACACGCGTCCGCTATATACCTTATACCACTTATAGTATACGCAGCTCCGCCGCGGAAAGATAAAGAAGCGATCCGAGGTAAAATGACGCTCGCTCTTTTACAACTCTTTCGACGGAATAACTAATATAATTACCGATCGAGGTAGTGCCTCGTAAAAAAAAAACGAGGCGAGGTTTATAAGCGCCGTCGCCGCCGTCGTCCTCGCTGTAAAAATCACTCGACGGAATTAATCTGATTTTTAACAGCGCGTCGTAAGTTTATATAGCGAGATCCGAGTTATAACGTGCGCTCGTGCGTTGTCGTAAAGTGCCAACGTTTACCTTTCATCGCGGCCAATATAAGGCTTAGTGAGATCTCTCTCCCTCTCTATCTTTCTTTAAGTTCTTAATGTACGTATACGTCATGATACATTACTGGGCTAATCGGTATAGTGTTTGACGTGTATATTTTTCTAGAAAGTTAACGTTAAAGCACACAAAAGTCAATCAATACAATGTTGCATCGAAAAAGTCATACTAGTTCCTCAAACAATGCAAGATTCATGCCTCTATGTTGTTTTTTTCCAAGTAGATACACGTCGGCTATAGTCAGACACCAACCCACACCCGCGCTTGTTATACACCCCGGCTTTTTCGACCTATCAATCTTTCGCGCAGATTCTCCAACTAAATCAAATAAAAGTTCGACTATACAGATTCGATACAGCGTGCAAAAAAAAAAACATTTCGCAAATAATCCAGCAGAAAGTGAGTGATCCATGACCCCAAAAAAAAAAATCCAGAGCGTACTAAAAAACTTTTTCGACTCTCTGTCTCTCGCGCATCTCTCGCATTGTGTATTTTTATTCTTCCTACACTCGGCGCATACGTTGTCCCGCGGTACAAGCGCCATTCCAAAGTGAAAACAGGCGTTTTTCCAACGGACTGGAAGAGGGGATAGCAGCACTCGTGGGGCGCCCTTGCTCGCACTATACACTTTACATCCTCGGCTAAGTGCTGAGCACACCTCTTCCGGCTAGTCGTAGTAGTAGTACTACCACCACTACGTGGACTGCGGCTCTATACGGAGGCAGCTGCAGTGCAATCTCCTTCGATTACTCGCCCTGCCGTGTATATAGTATACACTCCTCCTTCGAGCGCCGGCTGAGACGACTAACGAGCCGCCGATGCCATTAGATCGCGGGTCTAATGTGTGCTGCTGCTGCCGCGAGCGCCGTGGAATTCTCTCTCTCTCTCTCGCGGATTTTTCCCCTCCCTATATATATACCTACCTCTTGTGCATGCGATTCGAATCGCGCGGCGGCCGCCCCTTTTTTGCCGACGCGAGCTTTGCGCGGCACGCAAGTCGAGTTTTGCTACTGCTGCTGCTGCTAGCGCGTGAATTATTATCGACGAGAGGAGCTTTACGAGTGTGTATGTGCGCCGCGTGTATAAGCGCTCTAATTTGCTGGCGTTATATTTGCACGCTCACCCGTTTCTCGTGCGCGCCTTTGTGTCAGTGTGCGCTGCTTATTCTTATCAAAAACGTCGATGATGCGCGTTCAGGGGCTTGGGGACTTTGGGTGCCTTGACGAGCTGGGAAATTTTTTATATATTCTGGTGCGTGGTTTTAATGATCGTGAATTTGTTGAAAAGTTGGGGCTTATATGGAGGTTATTGGCGTTTATTGAGATTTTTCGAATTTAGCGCTATATTTCAAGGTTTCGATAATGATTTTAATTTGAAAAGTTTTATTCACGGATATTTTTATTTTAAGCATTAAAATCAAGATAGTATATTAAAAATCTATAAACGGCTTTCGAAATTAACATAAACAAAATAAAGTTTTTGATGTTTACGACTATACTATAAAAACTGTACTTACAACGTATATGATTATTTGATGTATTTCATCAAAGTTTTGATGACGAAACTAAGAAAGTTGACGTAGTAAGAACCCTCTTGAACTTACGAATTGCTAAGCTTATGACATAAACCGAAGAGTATCATCAGTCGCCGTACATAATTCATCGTTATCGATGAAATAAAATTATATAGATAAAACTGTTGAATTATGAAGATAAGGCGATATCGTCGAAACATTAGCGATTCGAAACAAAAAACAAAAATCTTCAGACGGGAAGTGATTTATATTATATGCGTCTCGCTAATTGAAGTAATAAAAACGCGGAAATCAATTTAATGGATTTCGTCTTTATTCGATCAAATCTTTTTCCATGACAGTTCATTCCATAAAATCGTACTACTATTATATCTCATATAACCGACCGAATCAAGTTTCTCGCAATTACGTTTTACAACGTAATTCATATCTGCAACTACCGCCACCACTAATTCCCTCGAAAATCCGCACTTTCATTAATATTTAAAGCTATTCCAACTTCGTTACACACACAAAGTGAAATGTAACCTACCCAATACTTTCTCCTTTAAAACTGATAAAATATACAAGATTCGGAGCGCATTATTCTTCTACGCCATAACACTAACCATTCGGCAATAGGATCAACCCCATCCATGTCGACTCATCCCCCAACAATCCCCATACACTCGCAACTATAACTGCCCAGCTGCGGAGGTTAATCATAGCTAGAGCCCGTTAAAATTTCTCTCTCACTCTCTCGCGTTCATTCATAAAAAGCGGCGACGGGGACCCGCTCGCTCGCTTTGCATTTCAAATGTCGCTCGGCTGATTTACATTTTTATTCGCCAGTCACATCGAGATACATATATATAGGTACGTATACGTATATATCACCGTACTGTGCGGCGAACGGAGTTTCGGATTAAAGTCTTACGGAGAGAGAGAGGGAGATAGCTGGGTGCACCTGTTAGCCAGGCACGCGAGAGACAACTACGCGCAACCTCGCCTCCGTCTTTCCTCATCTCGCGGCCTTGCTTAAGTTCATCACGCGCGCCAAAACACTTTACTCGCGCGACGACGCGGTTACTTTTACTCTGATTGCATTCTTTCGCTGTACGACGGGCTGCTCTTATTTCGTTGTGTTTTTTTTTCTTTCAGGTTTCGGGAAAATGAGGGAGATTTATTTTTTTAATTTTTGGGTACGGGTTGAGGGCTGGAATGTGTGCGATCTAATTTTACCTACTTGAAAGTTTCGCGAAAGATGGTGGGGATGTATACTCGAACTTTTGTTTAATCGGATTGTCAACTAATGAAAGCTTGTTGCAGGCTTCAAGGGCTGAGATCTTTAGGTGCACTTTGATTGTTCTTTAATAATGATCAAACACGAAACAATATAGGAAAACAAAATTATTTATTTTTACGTAGTGTTAAGTTTAATGCTTATATGTTTCAAGTTTGAGTTTAAGAACATTCGACACGAGCTTGTATTTTAAAAACGAAAACATCAAACCCGCTCTTATACCTTGCAAATGAGTCTTCGATTTCGCTGAAATTCGAAATTTCTTATACGCACGGCGCAGTGAAATTTCAATATGTACTCCGGCGTTAAAACCGAAATTACGGGCAATAATGTAGGAATGTTTTTATTTCAAAAATTGACCGCTGTGTTCTCGAAATGATTGTCGATAATTTGCTTTTTCATAACCGCAATTTCCTCTTTCTCTTCTCGCCTTCCTCCTTCCTCTCTTCTCCCTCTCTCGACTGGCGTACTTACATATATACACGCGGATCGCTTGCGTGCACGCCCGGTTCACAAATAAAATTGCCGAAAAGCATTCCAGTCGAATTCCCCTCTCTCAGAGCGAGAGTCTGGCGTGTGCAGCGTGCACAGTGCACCTGCACCGTCATTCCGAAAACTTGCCGGCGTCGCCGCAGAGAAAACTCGCTCTCCCGCCGGCGCGCCGTTCCTCTCTCTCTTCCTCTTCTTCGTCTTCTCTTTCCTCCTTATTGCCGCCGTGCAGTTACACATTCTGGGCATTCATCCTTACTCCCGGTCTCGCTTTCTTTGGGCTTGGAATCATCGGCAACGACCTTCCCGTCTTTATCTCTCTCTCTCTCTCTCTCTCTCTCTCTCTCTCTTTCTCCTCTGAGCCTTAGCATGAGGCAAAGAGGCAGCAGCAGCTCGCTTCTGAAACTTTTCATTTGCCCCGTGTACGCTTGCCTGCGCGCCTTGCCTCTCTTCCTCTCGCGTGAAAGGCTGCCTTACATTGTCGTTCTGAAAAATACGGATTTTTCAAACAACTTGTTCACCGTATTTTTAGCTATAATTATTTATTTTGAAACGCTTCCGTGCCAAGAATAGTTCAAGTTTATACTTTGAGCTTGTATCTTTTGGTTTTATATAATTCAAGTGCACTGAATTGGCGAAAAGAACATTCTTTATCGATCCATAAATCTGCTTCTTTGTGTCGTTCCTTTTCATTCTTCAAAAATAAATTTTAGATATTTTGCGTAAAAGAAAAGTAAACTAAAAAGTATTCAAAATATGAGAAAATTAATTATGAAAGGGTTATTCATGACTTGGCGCCGTAACGATCACTACGGGAAGTCAAAACTTGTGGTTTTTCCTTTTTCTATATTTCAACGAAACATTTTTATTATGTTTCTTTTTATATAACTCTACATGTTGTAAACTTGGCTTTCGCAACTGTAATGGAGGAAGTAATAATACTTCCGATAGGTCGGTGACAATAAATCATCTAAACAAACTTGGTTCGTCTCGAGTCCGTTAATAACCCGTTCACAACAACAGTATTATGAACGCTCTTCTAAATTTTTCGTATTAATTCACTAAGTTAACTACATAGTTAACAATCGATTCCAGTTTTAACAATATTTTATGTTGAAAACGGAACCTACACACGCTCTGTGTAATTAGTATTTTACCAATGAAAAATACACAAAATGTAAAAATTAAATTTAACACAATTCAACTACACAAATATTTCTACACAAAATTTCTCTTGCCCGCGTATGTAACTGACTATTACAAGGTAATTTATTTATTCCTGAACAGGGAGATATAAATAAATCTCCGAAACGTCGATGAAAAAATATGGTGTTTGATTATTAATTAACCCATACCATTGGTAGTAAACGACCAGTAGCTTCAACAAATTAAATTAACAAACAAAGTTTACACAATACGTGTGTTCTAAATTTAAGAAATTAACACAAATTGTGTCGATTTTGCTTATTTCACTCAAAACGTGATTAAATATATAATATGTTATATTAGCAGAGAAACGATTAAGAGAGAGAGAAAGAGAGAGAGGGAGAGAGAGAGAGAGAGAGAGAGAGAGGGAGAGAGAGAGAGAGAGAGAGAGAGAGAGAGAGAGAGAGAGAGAGAGATACTGTAGGCAAGAAGTTTATACATTATTAATGAAAGAGAAATATAAGCCTTAGGATTGAGACTGATTCTTAAAATGATTAATTTATAATCGAAATTCAGGAAAGAAAAAAAGGTAGTACTGTAAGTAGTAGCATGATTTCTTAACCCATTTGTGACAAAGACGACAAAAGCGATGACGTTTTTGATGATGATGATGGAACCTTTGCTGCGTGGTCGTCGGTCATCTTATAGCTTGAACTCACCAATTCTCTTGTGGAATGGCGCTCTAGTCATGGCCATCTTTTTAACGCATTTGCGACAAGGATGACAAAAGCGATGACGATTTTGATGATGATGGAAGAATATTTGCTGCCTGGTCGTGGGTCATCTTATAGCCTGAACTCGCCAATTCTCTCAATAACATAATAACATTTTAATGGATAATCGGTAGATTTTATTACTGCTAAACCTTCCGAGGGCCATGAAGATAATATAGTTAACAAGTTGGGATTAAGATTGGTTCGATAGTTTTCGCGTTTAGCGGTTACAAATGAAATACCAAGCTTTCTCTTTAAGAAAGCAAAAGGGGCTATCCTTTTATATAGTAGTAAGATAACGAAAGATTTATCACCTGTAAGCTTTTTAGCAAGAAATATAGCATGTGTAATTGATTACAGCTGGTAAGAAGAAAAGCAACATCATTAAAGTTTTTTAACTTCTGTATAAGGTCTTAAAAACTGATGTGTCACTTCATATCGTATGGCCCAAATTTCCGGTATAGGCCCTAGTTTTGCCATGATAAGATAATGCATGGTAATGTGATGCTTTGGTTTTTAATGCTCATACGTTATAATATCTTCTTACAATCTTCGTTAACTTGATCGCCATCTCGTAATAAAATAACATAACTTTTCCTTCTCCGTCTGTTTTTCCTGTTTCTTCAAGCTATATATCTCCGCAAACTGCTGAATTTCGTGTTTTGAAATTGAATCATCTCTCTGAATATTATTTCCACACATTTGTGACATCAACTTGTGATTATAAGTTTTTAACGAAAATCGTAAAAGGAAAAAAAAGATTTACGCCTCGCGATTTTTCAATAAATCGCAGATTATCTCTCTGAATTTTCTCATTATATTATACACTCTTATCAATGTTTAACACTACTTATCGCTTCCAGAATATTTCAGAAAAGAGTTCACAATCGCGCGGCGCGCCGATGATTTACGTCCCGATACCGTTTGTCTTTTTTTCGCTATTGAAAATAAGTTTACAATATGACGATAACATCTATGTAATACGCTATATAGAACTCGTGCGTCGCGTCGTCTCGCCTCTATATCTCTCCTTCCATCAATCAAGCATTGATTATACATCACGAGAGAGCTGCGCAGAAGCGCCAGTAATCTTCCCTAATTATACGAAAAATATTTCTTATACTCGATCCAATACTTTTATTCGCTTGTTAATTATCACGGAATGATTAGAAAAGTTCTATACATATACATGGTGTCCTCCAAAGCGCGAACTTTTCGCGAGCGTTTAATCAATCGCCGCACGAGGATCCATTGAGCATCGAAAACACGACGACAGAGGCTTTTCATCTCGCACACATGTATACAGGCGCCAAGCAGCCGACTCAAAGAAAGCTCACGCGCGCAAGGCCGCGAGCAATAGTGTAATAGTTAATATCCTGCGGAGCAGCGGACACATCCACGCGTATCCATCATCGGTGCCCTTAATTACTTTCATTGAGAGAGAGAGAGAGAGAGAGAGAGAGAGAGAGAGAGAGAGAGAGAGGTGTCATCGCCGTACAGTCGTCATCGCCGCCGCCGTCTCGATGCGCGCATCGCCTCTAGATCTTCATCGCGCTCGATAGTACGTGCCGTGTGGCTCTCTTATCGCGCTCACTCTCGTTCTCCGCGCCGGTCATCTTTTTTCTCTTTTTATTTCGCTGAAACTTTTAATGAGAGAGAGAGAGTCTCTCGCTTTTTACTTCGCGACAAGAAAATTGCAATTTTTTGCGCGGGAAATTGTAAGTGTGTGCGTATTAGCGAGAAAGATGCTTTGTCGCGTGAGCGCGCGCCGCGCTATCGGTTAGTCATCTTCATCGTGCTCGATTTTTCAGTTGCGATAGCACTATTGGATAAACAGATAGCTGCCGCGGCGGCGAGCCGTTATTTATTCGACAGAGTGCGCGTGTACGAGTGTGTTAGTGCGAGTCGAAGGAAATTTAGAAGGAGATAATATAAGTAGAATTGAGAAATTTAAATTCCTGATAATATAATTAATTCATCTTTTTTCTCTCTCTCTCTCTCTCTCTCTCTCTCTCTCTCTCTCTCTCTATTCAAGTAGCCGCTGGTAGCATATCTGGACAATTAGAAGTATCCGGCTTAGAGCGTGCGAGCGCGTAGTAGTGCGTCACGTACGAGTTTTTATGTAGATGTCATTTCGGTTTTGAGGGTAATAAATCTCGCGTTATGGGGATCTGAAATTTGCATAAGAATATACAAATTCTTATAATTAAGATCCTTATATCAAACCTGAAATTGTTTCAACTTTTTACATATAGAACTCGAAAATCAACTTTGCAGATTATGTATACTAATTTCGATAAAAATCAATTATCAAAAATATTACACGATATGTACACATATTCGCCAACTGACATGTGTAAAGCGAGAGACCTCGCGCGTTATTAGCATCCTCCTTGAACAACAAGTTCACCATCATCATCATCATCATCGACGCGCAGCTATCTCTATCGCACATCGCGTACGAGTGGAAACCGGAGAACAATGGATTTCGCGCGAGGAGAGGAAGAGAGGGAGCACGAAAACGGAAAAAGCGTATACACAGCACGAGCGAACGATAACGAGACATTGGCGCGGCATGCGTGCGTGCGCCAGGCTGGCGCTGCAATCGGGTCAGGGTCCTTCGATTGTCAGGCCGTTTTTTCCGAAACTGGTTTCTAGAGAGAGAGAGAAAGAGGCTGCTGCTGCTTCGTGTGCGCGCGCAGGATGATGATCGCTCTTTCTCGTTCTCGCGCGTGTACGCTTTTACTCTTACTCTTTTCCTCTCGCTCGGCGATGCAATGGAATGCGCGCGTGAAATTTATATAGACGCGTGAATGCGTGGCCGAGGTGTTGCACCTTGGTGTGTAACGAATTTTTATGATCCGACGGTGTTTTTGTGAGAGCGAGAGGAGGAAACACGAGTGGCGAGCTGGCTTTTCGAAAGGAGGATAAAAAAAATAGGGTTTTCGAACGACGAGTGTGTGACGTGTGTGTAGGTTTCTTCGATACGTTCTATTTGTAAAGTTAATGACGAGCTGTATGTGTGGGACTAGTTTGTGTCGTGATTCTAGAACACGCAGTTGCAAGGGTAATAAAATGGGTTGTTTATTTGAAGTTAGAATTTTTGTTTTTATTCAATAAAAACTCGCGAACTTCGTGCGTATGCAATATTATCTTAATTTCAAGTATGTGGGAATCGTTATCTACAGATTATCGTTAATTTTTACGAATAAATTCAAAATTTTCTAGAATAAATGTGACGTTGGATTTAATTTTAATTCAATTTAATTTCGTTATTGTCCATTTGACATAAAGAAAGTTATAGGTTTGTACAATTTCCTCGAGAGTAATAAGATGAAATTTGAAAATGACATTTTAGTTGGCGCGAACATTCAACACGTGGCTTGTATGTAATATCTAGCAGCGACAAGCGCGAAGAGAGTAATATTAGTCTACCACTCATAATAAAGTGACTTAATTCAACTTTAGGGTAATGGCTATTTATAACAGTGAAAACTAGAAATGTACTATGTCCGGTGTTGGACACTGTACATTTTAGACAATAAAGTTTCATTTACTTTTTATAACAGGTTAGAATTAACAGCATTAGCGTAAAATTTAGTTCCGTTTAATTTACAAACCAGTACTACGAAATTTCTAAAACCGTATTTTATTAAAAAAGTTGATATTCAAAGGCACAGTAAATGAAATTTCCTAGAACACTCTTCGCGTGAAAACAAGAAATTTTAATTTATCAAAACAAATAAAAAGTGGGTATCATGGCACATTTACCCGCGAGCAGTAGTAGTAAAACGCCGATAATAACTTTCAACCCATTGGAGACTGGCAAATGGGGTCGGGGGTGTGCATTATACATTACGATCGACAACAATGTTTCGCCGCATTACGCCGGGCGATTGCATTGACGTCAAAGTATTTTCATTAAACGTATATTAGTCGAAGATCGCTTGTGTACACACACCTACACCGCGCGGACATAAAACAAACTATAGTCATGAAAGAGCGAAACGGAAAAAGCGTCGTCGTATCGCGATGCACATCCATAAAAGCCCATTATATAGCTGCCGCCGGTGTAATTTCGCTACAGCAGTCACAATACTGCGTACAGGAGACATCGCGTATAACGAACTTTGTGTAATCTTCCTTTGAGCATTCGCGATATATGTATATATCGGCAAAAATGTCAATGACTGAGAGAGCGTGACGTCGAAATATATATAAATCGATCGCGCGCGATTAAACACATATTGGACGCAGCTGCTGGCGGTATATACCGCGCGGAGCTGCCGACTGTTTGGGTTATATATATCGCGGGGCGCGCGTGATCTTCTGCGAAGGAGGAAAATAAATCCATCCCTGCCGATGCCTTGCACGTGCGTAAATACAGAGCGGAAGCGCCAATTAATAAGTCGAATATATAGACCGAGTTCCATCAGTGCGCGCTGTCTACGTGCGCGAGCTCACATAGGTTTCCTTCGGTATGGCGTTATTTTTGTTATTGTGTAACCAGTTTTGGATTTAGTCGCATTTAATTGCGGAGCTTTTCAGTTCGCGAGCTTTCACGTATTGATGTGTATTTTACGTTGAACGGAAAGTGATACCGGGATTGACGGGTGAAGTCAGATTAATCGAGGAATAATGGAGCTACATGTTTGATGAAAAAACAATTGTAACGCCGGAACAAGTCAACAACATATACGTGTAAAGGTAAATGAGGTTATTGGATTTCAAACTAAAGGCTGCGTTTGATCTGATGAACGTTGAGTTGGATGTGAGCTAATTTATAAGTGGAAATTTCGAATTTGCTTCGAAATACTATAGTAATTTCAGTTACAACATTCCATGTTCAACAACACAAATTGAAATAGTTCAAACTAATTGTTTTAATAAGGTATTTTCCAGGTTTATTTAAATACAAATCTTTTTCACTAATCCAGTTTAATTTAATTTAAAACCTAAATCAAATTCTAAATTTTCCATTAATTCCTCGGAAAGTACGTTACTTATGTATACTGAATTCCAAGACGAGAGGAGCCACAATGTGTTCTCTGGGAAGACGACGGCGAGAGAGTCTTGAAAAGCCAATGGTGTCGAAGGTCGAGGATCTTGAAACTCTCGCGAAGGAGTTGCGGCAATGAAAATGGTCGGATGTTGAAGTGGCGAGCGGGCGGAAGCAAGACCGCGATCTAAGTCAACGCCAACGTTCGACAATTCAGTTGGAAAAGTCTAATCAGCTAAAACCGAAGTTTATATGAGGAAAAGCTGAAAGCGAATTAACGCGCGGTCGTGTTGAATTATGCTGGAGAGAAATTAAATTCGTTAAAATGTGCAGAGGATGACTGCAGATGAGAAGCAGGTGTAGAATTGAATGGGCGACACGCACTTCACGGGAGTTGCTCAAACACTCGGCATAACTTAACGAAAGTATTGAGGACCATTTACAGCGAAAGCCGAGAATAATTGAAAATGATACAAATTCATGAAATGCTAACAGTCGGAGAATGCGAGGATGTCAAGAGGTTGTTGGCAAAAGATTTCTGTAATGAATTCTGCTGCCGTTATGGAACTGGAAGAATAATTATTTTTAACACCCAATAATTAAAAGTTTTACTTTACTGTAGAGTCGTATTTTTTTAAGTGTTTGGGAATAAATCTTCGTGTCCATAGCATTTGTGATGAATGCATACTTGTGCAATGTTTCCATTATGGAATTTTTTGAATAAAGAAGGTTTAAATTCAATCATCATATTTTATTGCAACGTATAAAACACAGATTAGATTAATGGAAATTCACTGTTATAGCTATTATTCATTCGATTCGATCATAATCGTACAATTAGTTTCAAACAATCTTGTATGAAATGAGCTCTTAAATAATAAGTATTTGATTAAAACAGTAAGGACACTTAGATAATTACATTACATATAGTGTATGAAACGACAATGAAATTTGAAGGGGCTGATTTAAATCTAATTAGATCATCTAATCTGAAACGGATTAATACCGGATAATATACCGGTTTCAGTATATCGACGTTTACTGCTTTTTTATCTAGAATATACAACACGTAACAGTTGTCACAGGTAACGCCGTCACAAAACCGTTCAAGTTCAAGAGACGATTGTGGGATTGTATAGTTTTACAAGTGAAATTAATTACAACCTATTACAAGTACATATAAATCTTCGCGTTATATAAAAAGATAAACTCCTAAGTAACAAAAGCCCTAATAGATCGTTGTACATTCTAATCAGGAAACATTGTGATTCGTTGAAAAACACTTGTCACCTCGGCCACACAGCCTCAATAATAGATGCAAAAAGTAATTCACAGCTTTTTGAAAAAATTGCGCGACACAAAATTGATTGGAGTTTGAAAAAGTGCTGCTGGATCCAAGGGTAAACAGTGAGCAACGACGGGTCTCTCGGCTCTCGAAATCAAATCGCGCTTTCAATTGCATTTAGTTACAAACGAAATGGACAGGCAAATTGCGTTTTCAAAAAGCCCGGTAGCCACGCTCGCGCTCACTACAATCGACAAAAATTGCACGATGAAAGCCCACTCTCGCCCTTACGGAAATAGCATTTTTCCCTCCTCAGCCACGGTAGGTAGTAGAAAAAAACGTTCTCGCGCAGCTTTTTACACGTCGCTGCGCGTATCGTCTCGTGATTAGCACGACCACCGCCGCGTTAATAAACAACGCGTGTGTATACAGCTATACAGCGCGGGACATTCCGAAGATAGGCGAGAGCTTTCCCCGTGTCAACTTGTTTACCCGACGTCCTCGCTCTCGGGCGTGTCTCTCAGTGCGTGTGACTTGATAAAATTGCCGGCGTCAAAGTGCAGCGTGCGGCGCACTCTCCACGCGTAAACTACGTTATAGAGACTACGGCAACAGCAGCGACGGCGGTGGATATATCCAAGCGCTCCCTCGGCGTATATATTATTAATCAGCGCGAGTACTTTGTGCGTGGACGACGACAATGACACTTTTTGATGTAAAATGCTCGGGAGGTTCGGAAGTACCGCGAGCGCGCGGCAAATTTTCAATTTTCCCGGGCTCTCTGCAGTTCTGGTTTCTGTATATAACGCTGATCAGTGGCCTTTATGGAGCAGCTTTGCTTGTTTCGCGCGCTGGCGAGTCTCTCTCTGCAGAGAAAAGTTTTGCGAGCGGCGCGCTTCGGAGGAAGTTTGAAAAAGGCGCTGGAATCTAATTTTGAGGTGGAAGTTTTTTTGTTGTCATTGTTTTAAAATTTGTCGTTGGTGATGAAAGCTGACGACAGTGGTTAATATCGCTTTTACTACATCAATTTATGGTGTTTGCACCGCTGGTCTGAATGTAAATATATAAAGGTTAAAAAATTGTCTGATAAGTTGTAAAGTGTATTGGGGAAGTAGAGTAACGAGGAAACTTAGATATTATAATAAAATTTCGCTGTAAACTTAAATGTAGTGAAGAACGTTTGATACTCTATGCAATAAGTGACTTTTCTCCATAAAGCGATGTGAAAAGTTTAGTGCGCTTTAAGCTTTTTATGCTTTCCTCGAAACCAATACAAATAAAATTCAGATCTCTGGAAAATATATAAAACAAAATAGCTTTTTGTTCTTTTATGAAAGGGTACAAGCTAGCCTAAGTAAAGTTATATGTATGCATATAAAACAAATTTAAAAAGAAACTTTTTAATTTTTACTATAGTTTATTTATTTCGTCAAAATTATTTATTCATATATGGATTGCTATATTCGAATTTAATGTGGCACGTGTTAAATCATTTTCATGCATTACACTTAATATTTTATGCGTGAATAATGCGCATGCAAGTAAATGCTGGATTACACGTGTGTACTTTATGCAAAAGTCACAAATAATTTACGGATAGTAAATATCCTTATTCGTGTACAGGTCGATATAAATTTTATAAATCCGTATTTTAATGAGAGCTTTTACTGTACGACGCAATATCCTTTATTATATTAATCGTTTAACAAAATCAATATGTTTCACCTCATCAACAACAAAAAATGTACATAATAGAAGCACTATCTCTGATTATTATCAAATCCGAAACCATGTCAACTACGTCAATAAACTAGAGATTATTTGTATGTTTATTGAAAATACTGCTCTCTGATAATGGATTTCCAATCGACCGCGACTAATGGAAGTTAAATTTACCAAACTATCCGATTTTCGTTTTCAAAATACGACATCAACGTCCCTCCGCCAATTCAATAGACGCCATTACTTACGTACAAAACGCCCCGAAATTCTCCTCACTCAGAAAACCCTCGACATTCTTAATCCATTAGCTACCCCTATATCCCTCATCTCGCGCTCGGGTTTTCGGAGAAAACATGCTTACACTGTGCGCGGGGGCTGCGAGGCGCTTGCGCGCGGACATGTAAGTAGCTACGCGCCGGGAGCGAAGAGAGCTAGGATTCAGATTTATCGCGATACTTCGCGTGCGCGTGCGTGTATCGAGACTGCGCGCCTCGCGAGGCGTATATCAGTTTCCTTTTAGGGCGAATAAACTTTCAGAGGAATGTTCCTTCTGGGAAAAAGAGGAGTCCGCGTGTGCAGTGTGCACCGCGCGGATGCGGCGCCGGCGCGACGCGTGAAATAAGGAGCGCGGAGAGTAGCGGAGTAGGAGCGTGAATTATGGCGGATCAATATGGGAATTTGTCGGGACGCGGTAGTACAGGGTGCGCGAGTCATGAGTGATGGAGTATGAATTAATAAGTCGTAGGTGTGTATTAATTGTTGGAAGATTGGTAAATTTATATAATCAGTATTCATTTATATCATTTTCCAAAATATGATCTTGATAGGTTATATTGAGCATAATAATATATAAATGAATGTTTATGAAATTAGGGTTGAAGTTAATTTATTTCATCTAATCATACGTGGAGAAAAATTTTTTTGGAAACTTTACTTTTTTTTTATAAGAAAATTTATCATTTTTATAGTAATGCTGAAACACACTCCACGTCTGGAATTTCGACTTTTTGAAATAGTAATTTTTATGATTTTCGTAACAAATATACATATTATATGTTTTTGTACGAAGATAATAAAATTTATTATTTAAAAAGTAACATTTTCTACGAAGGAAAATTTACTATTTAAGAAGTGAAAATTCCACATGTCGAGTGCTAGATGTCCCAGCACTAGTAAAAAATAATAAATTTTCTTGTAAAATAAGTAAAGTATACAAATAAATTTTTATGGGTGTATTATATCCAAAAAGAAATTGCAGACTATTATTGTTTTTACTAAAAAAACCAATGAAAATTTTATGAAAGTAAAAATTAGCAATTTTACAACTCTATAATATCACTTTATATCCTGGGAAAAAGTAAATAGTCAAGAAAAACAGTATTAAGTAGGCATATAGCGATGACTCTATATATAGATAAAGATCTACATATAGAGGACTTAAAGAAAACTAAGTGAAGTGAAAAAGACTTCGTCTGGCCTCGGTGCAGACGGGTAATCGCGTGAAGTAAAGGAGTGGCAAAGGAAGAAATAATAAGGAAATGGGAGGATTGAAATTGATTTCAAGGGTCTGCAGCGTACTTTTTTATTTAGAAAATTCTCGCAGCATCTTTGCGCTGACAAGAATTATCGCTGCTTATGGCCGCTGCCGTCGTCGTCATGGCCAACTTGAAAAAGCACCGTCGCATTAAAAAAGAGAGCGAATACTTAAGCGCGAACTCGAGGAAAAATGCGGTATTCCGGGAAAAAAATTAGAATCCGTAATATTTCCCTGAAGCGGATGTTTTTCATAGGTATTTATTAAGGTTGTTAAAAGTTATGCATTTTCTCCTTGATTAAAAGAAAATGGATTTCGCTTATTTTCCATACTAGTCTATACGAAAAGATAAATAAGTAAATAGAAAATATCCATTCGGTTATTGATACATCGCCTGGATCTATAATCTACGTTTTTTTTCATTTTTTACCGAGAACTATGTTTTATAATAGAAATAGGATATCCCAATGCAAGTAAACACTCATACGTAAATAAACATTTATTTCCAATCTCATTTCTATTTATGTTACTCTATTACAAACTTTAATAAAAAAAAATCTAATCACGGTTCCAATCATACATCAAATATTCCGCAGAAAAAAAAAATACTTGGCCCAGGCGAGCGTTCGCCAATACGTATACGCACGCAGTGTGTGCATTAGAAAAATTCAAATCCTGTCAGCCATAATGAACAGTCTAACAAAGACCGAGCGATGCCGCGCACAAAAAATTTTCACCAAAAAGCGCAGCGCGCGCCGCATTCTCACATCTCACGCGGCGTGGGAAAAACTGCCCGTAGCGGATTTCAAATTAAAAAAGCTCCGCCAAAAAAAGCGAACGAGAGAGCATACGATATTCATCGCCAGCTATATACGCACTGAGAGAAATAGGGGGGGGGAGGCGCCGGTATCGTTAACCCCATTGTTTAATGGGAAAAAGTAAAAAAGCTGGGCAGAGGGAGAGTTTCGTGAGCTCTCCACGAGAATTCAATAGTATAGTTCTGTCGTTCCGGCTCCCGCTATCTGGGCAATCGCTCGTGCATACTACGCGCGCAGTGGCCCGGTAAAACTGTAGCGCGTGCGCTAGCTCGTCCCTCTCGTTACTAATTCAACGCGCGCGGCTGCAGCGATTTAATATTCGATTAGCCGCCGCGGCTAATCCGATCTCTCTCCGCGCGTAGTCCAATATTCGACGCTGCCGTTTTCCCAACCACCCGAGCGAGAGCTGAATTTCCGGATATGGATTTTCGCACCGCTGCGGAAAACGTAGTCCGCCGCTCTCTCTCTCTCCTCCCTCATCCGGGAGACTACGACGATGCTATATATATACAGTTCACTCGGTCCTCCATCTTCGCCGACTTTGCTATCTCTAGCTCGACGATATCTGCATGATTGCACTTTTCTTTCGATGAATCGCCCCGCCGTGTAGGGACGATTCGAGAGCAAGAGGGTGTCGCGTCGTATAAGCCAACGCGCGAGCGTGAGTCCACTGGGAAACTTAATTTATTTAGGTTCCGTCAGAAGCTGACCCTCCAATTTTCCGCTGAAGTTACATGTTTGCCAAAGCAGCCGGATCCGATTGGCTCTTCGCAAACAGAACAAATCTGGATATTTCAAACCGATGCGAGACCTTGCGCGCACCCGTGCGTGATGCAAGCGAGATGGATATCCATAACCTCGAAAGCATTGCTACCTCAATATTTCAGCTTTTTCAATCTTTTCATTTATCGCAAAGTTAATTAAGTTTATACTACTTGCTAACAGTTGACAAAACACTCAGAAGCTCTTATTAATACTTCGTAACCTCTACAACCTCATCATCTCTCTTCACGTTCATTATCGCAGCATTATACCTCAAAGACGTTACACCACGCCGGAGCGATTGATACTAGAAACACGGTTGCTACCGCCGCTGCGCTCTATATAGATCTAATTTGACTACTTCCAATTACGACAGCCTGTATACATCACGATCCCTCACGCGCACGTGATTATCTATGCAATTAAATCACTGTCAACGACTAACACACACACACCCACAGAATCGAGTTTCCGTTAAATCGGCCGGGAGAGTTCGCCCGCCGCCACGTGACGACAAAGTTGTACTGATCTATAGAGATGTCCGCGTCGAAGTCGAATTTCTAGGGGGAATTTCGATCGATTGCGGAGGAGGAGCGCGCGCGCGCCGTCACCAGATCCCCCCATGATTATAGCGGCTGCAGTCGTCGGGCGTAATTGCTCTCGAGAACTGCCGGGGCCGCGCGAATCGAGTTTCCGGTGTACATCACACACGATACTTAACTTACGTGTATGTACTCGTCCCGGTGTGCATATCGAGCATCCAGTCGAGCGCGTCTACGCTGTATATAGCGCGAGCAAGTGCCGTGTAGTTAGCGTATACACGACCGTAGAACTATCGTATATAACTATACACTTTGCCCCCTTAGAGGCTAATTCCTTCTCGCCCCCTCATCCCTGCGCTTTTATTGCTATTTTCGTACACCTACACGTATAACCCTTTTATTACACGGCGCCAGCAACCAGTCGATATGTATACACAGTCGGAACCCGATAATGACGACGACTATACGAATCGGGGCCATCCACGCGCTTTTGCGTGCGAATTTTAACGCGCCGCGCGCGCGCGTGTGCGTGACGCTTTCTTTGTTTCATCATCCGTCGTGCAGTGGCGGTCGGCTTTTGCGTAATATTCGCTTCTCACCATTATCTCTCGCCTCCCCCCCCCCTCCTCTCTCATTGTTTTGCGCTCGCTATAGCTCGCTGCTGTTCATTATGGATTTCCTCACCTGTGAGAGCGGATCGTGCTTGCGCAGTGTTTGCGCGATTAGCGTTCAAGGAACCGGGGAAGGTTATGTTGACAATATCGCTCGCGTGAATAATGAATAGCTGGCGAGTAAGTTAGTAGTCGGACATGAATGGGAGTAACGAGATGGGTTCGTGTTGAAGCGTGTGTTTTAGCACGGCTGCGAGCGAGAGAAGATTTGTAGTATTTTTGGAGTTTATGAATATAGTATAATTTTTATGTGAAAAATATTTCTTTAATTTTTTAATTAAAGTTTATAATATGTATGAAAAAGTGTGCGGAATTTAAACGCCATTTTTATTCGTTTAATTTTGGTTTGTGTGACTAGGCTTGAATTGCTCAATCTCGTATCTGCCGCAGAGCATGTATTAACTTGTGTATATACGCTTTGATCAAAAATTCAAAATGAAATCAAAAAATTTTAAGCGGAATTTTCACCCATGCACTTTGTTTTACACATTTGAGTTTTTTATTTTGAAATTCGTTCACAAACGGAATCTGAAAATAATCCAGTAATGCAGGATATTACAGGTCGTCAAAATTGGGTAAACGAGTAAATGCACAGCTCGTGAAATCTTTATTAGAGTTTACAAAATTTCAAGTTACGATATTCGATATGTACATATAAGAATAAAATAAAATATAATAAGAGCAGAATCTTGTGGCCAAAAGTCGTAACCATCTAATTCGATTAAGCATACAAAGTCGAACCGAAAAACCGCTGGCAAATGTCGAGGAAAGAAAAGGTCCTTACACTTTCCCTCTGCACAACCGCAAAAAGAAAACACTTTGCACATTCGCCCGCAAAGCTATGCAAATCGAGCGTTGAATTTTTCGCACGTTTTTCCCTCACCAAAGCCAACAACAACATACACACATGCAAGCTCGAAACTCCCTTCTCAGCGACCCACACACATTGGTGTGCTTTGGGGTCGAGGCTCGCGCTCCCGTGAGATGGCAAGGCGAAAAGGAGACGGCGAACTCCCGGGGAAACGCGAAACGGCAAGCACACACGCCGTGATGTGTGTCCGCACGGGCGTAATTCGCGGCTTTCAGGCGAAATTTAAGACGGCCATCAGGCACACCGTGGCTTGCTGCTCTCGTCGTCGTTTGTGTGCTCGTAACGGAGGAAAGGGAAGACCGCCGACGGCGAAGCGCTCTTTCATGTCGCGAAATAAAAGCCGTCCGAATAAAATCTGATTGTCGCCGTCGCCGCTACACATAGAAAAGAAGCCCGTACGTATTTTCCGCTGGACGTCGTCGTCGTCGTCGCCACTTGGGATCCGTCTCCCTCTTGCGCACATGCGAGGCCTTTTTTCCTCCCGAGTATTTACGCGAATTCGCGCGGACGCGCGTGTGCGCTATTTTCTCCCGCCTTTGCTCTTATATAGCGCTCTGTTGACCGGGGACGCGTTCTATTTCCAGAAGCCGCGCGCGCCAGCGGTGGTATGCGCCCAAGGGAGTAAAAGCCCCGGAGGGGGAGAGGTGAGGAGATTGCTCTGAACGGACGGATGGACGGCGGTTGGTATTTCGAGTTATGGAATTTCATATTTTCGAGGCGGAAGGTAAAAGGTAGAGCGCCTGGACGACGGAGTGTGTATATAGGGATACCGTGTTTTGATTTCGTGCGGATGAGAGTGGTGGAAGAGGGTGAGGGATGTATATAGGGAGTGATAAATGGTGGGAGCACGGGGATAATTAAATGGGGGACTGGCGCGGGGTTTAGGCAGATGTCGGGGATGGTATAGTGGGATTGATTTAAGAGTGATTTTTATTGACTGTGACGGTTGTGTGGGTAGAGGTGAGCTGGAATGCGGAGTTTGGGTTCGACGCGTGTGTAATGGCTGTGTATAGTTCGGGTGCATAAAATGGTAGGATATTGTTTATGAAATTAAGCGTTCGGAATGTGTTTACTGAGAGAAAAAATACTTATTATGGCGCATTGTAAGTGTTACAATGGCATGTTAAGATTAAAGATTTATTCTCTCGATGTTGAGAATTTAAAATTACGCAATGAATTATTATTAATTTTTTTTAATTATTATTAAGTTTAATTATCTATGAAATAAGAAACATATATAAAGAATAGAATTAAGTAATCTTCATAAATTAATATTTGGTTTGTATCACAAAATATAAATTTATATTATACTTTTTGCTTATTAATTTAATCCATCTGATTTTAAGGCCAATCAAGCTCATGATTTGGTAATCATATATATTAATTGACACCGATAAACTTAATCAGCTGCCTTTAAATCATTCAATAAATTGTTTATCTCGTTCCAAGATTTACTATCCATTGTAAAAGGTGTTACCTTAACATACCAACATATCCTCGAAAACTCATTCGACAGCTCATCTTTAAACCAATGATATTTTTAAATCAACCTATCTATTACGTGATAAAATTAGAGCCTCACATCATCGTTCCACTGCAAGCTCCGTAATAAATTTGCAACAGATTCTTACGCCTCTGTTTCTCTCTATCTCTTTCCCTCTCGCCTGGCTGGCATCTAATTCTCACAATAAATTATAGAGCCGTGCGTGCGGGCGAGATCGAAACTCTCTCGCAGAGAGGGATTTCTCTCTGGCGCTCTCATCGCGAGCCTTACAATCGTATCATTTTAATCATCCCGCTGCTGCGCTCGCGTACTCGAAGCAGCAGCAGGCGATAACTCGTAATTGGAGTGCGAAGAGAGCCGAGCTTAATTGGAACCATCTCAATCTCTACGGTACTACTACTGCTACTGCTGCTGCTGCATCACGTGGGTCATTCCGTTCGAGTGTGCGCGCGCGCGTCACTCCTCCACCGTTAGACGTTGCACGGGGGATAACTTATTAATTATAATCGCCGTGTCAACACGCCGACGGCGCTTGTGACTTTCTATTTTTGCCCGTGCGAGAGATGAGGCTGTGAATATATAGGTAGTGTATAATAGCGAGCGGATTTATAAGGACGGGCGGTTCTCTGGCGCTCTTTCTAAGCGCGTCAAAACAAGTTTTGCGCCTCGCGTTCGCAATAATTAAATGAAACTCCAGTGGTATAGGTACAGCTGGTCGACTGTGAGGCAAAGTTTGCGTTTCCGTCGTGTGTGCACGTGTGGAAAAACTCGAATTTGTAAATCAATGGTCTGTTGATGTAGTGCTAAGCGAATGTGTTTAAAAATATTAATGTATATTATAAAAATTTGTTTAGCTATATTGTTGCTTATCGTTATGTTTTGTTTTATGTTACAGGTGAGTTGCAGATGTAACCATTGTGCACGTGGGGGATTGGCAAATCGATAAGTGAGCCTCTATATACATTATCTAATCTTCAATATGTTCTTACACATACAAATGCGGGTGAATAAAGAGTAATAAATTATAATATAGTATCATCAAATGTAATAAAATGTCATTATTGGATATATGGCTTTCAGCTTCAAATGAAAAAGAAAATAAAATAAATAAATTAGATAAAGTATTGTACATTTTTTGCTAATACATTTGGCACACTAATTTTAAAGTTTATCATGTTATATGAAAATTAATTCATACTTTTGTTAATTTCATCAATTCTATTTGATTTCTGTTGTAATAAAGATTTTTGCCGCTCAAAAATGCTCAATACTTTTAATTAGTCTTATAAAAAGTATAATCAAATATGATAATGATGATAATGACACTTTATCTCTTCTGTAAACAAACTATTCGTAACTTAATCGCGCCTACAGCATATACGTAGAACGTCCGCAAAAACGTTAAACTTGTTCTCTAAGACGCTAGTATACATGAGAACTTTTTATCACCGTCGGTCTTATTTATCCACTGTCCTAATTTCAACGATTGATAAGCAATCGCTCAGAGACTCTCATAAATCACGAACCTTCATGAAAAAAAAATAATATATAGAATTAAATGAATCGTGTTAGCGTGAAATAATAGAGTATTAATCCCGTTTATCAATTAAAAATCTGTCCCTATCTGCCGTTAACCTCGACGTTCTAGGTGAAACACTTAAAACACTCCAAGAATTCAAAAATGTTAATAATCTGGCTATTAACTCGTAAATTCGGAATCATTTGATTTAAAAAAAAAATTAAAATACGAAGAAGTAGTACATTTTGATACAAGTGCATTAAAGTGATTTTATCCTCGCGCGGAGATTTTCGCCCGAGCGAAGCGAGGATGAAAAAGTCACACGAGGTTAATCACCTTCTCGCACGCGTATCAAACCGTACTTTTTGATACGTAAATGATGATGTGTAAAAAGCTTGATTTAGCGCATGCTTATTTATTCAAGCATGTGCGAAATCGAGCTTTGTGTTCGGAGTGTAAAAAAAAAGTATTATTAATGAAAACTAGGGCTGTACGATATAGCAAGATTAATTTTGATATTGTATTGTCTTGTCTCAATATTCAAAACAATAATCAATACAATATTGATATACACTTTTCGAGACAATATCGAAATATATCAATATTTAATAATTTATCGATATAATCGTGATAACGGGGATGTAACCTCCAGTTGTCGAAGGAATAGAGGGAAATAGGAAAATTATCATGAAAAAGGTTAGGATTATCATCTCTCAAAACGTTCGAGTGATAAGGGCTGGCGGGGTGATCGACGACACGCTCCTATATTCCCTCTGTCCGGTTTACTTAGGTATGTGAGGTCGCAGCGAGAGGGTGCGCCGCCTAGCGGCGGCGCGCGAACCAAGCTCTGGTCGACGACGCATATATAGTGGGAAAAATAAAATTTCAAATTTGTATACTTCAGTTAAATTATTCTTAAAATTCAATAACATTTATAACTTAAAATAAAATTTCTTAAATTTAAGGGCATTTTTAACAGTGAATCATTTAAAATGGTTTCAACCTCAAATACCCAATTTAAGAATTTTTTAAACAATCGACTTGCTTATTGTTTCACGTTTACGGAACTCTTTTTTTGTGTGGACCTCGTGTCCCCCAACTATTTGGGTTTCAGCCTTTTTTTAATAAGCGACTTGCTTACTGTTGCATGTCTGCGCAACTTCAATATCAACAAGAATTTCAAGACAAGACGATAATACTTTTCATATAACTTCTATCTTATCTCTTCTCTTCTCGAAGATAAATTATTCAGAAATTTATAAAAATTTTAAATCATTCTGAACAGTAAAGCATTGATACAATCAAGCAACTTAAAAAGTCTTCATATTTTAAAGTAAAAAATGTTTTAAATCAAAAGTATTTCCATCATACTCAATTAAAATTTCTACTACAACCATAAAAGAAAATCTAATTCTTCAGATATTACCATTTTATACATCGATCTTATACAAAACTTCTCCCCAACCATAACACCGATACACAAAAAAAAAGTGGTCTGTTCTAGGAACCAGACCTAGGTGTGAATTTTCACGATTTTCCGCGATTTTTCACGGTTTTTCGCGTTTTAAAAAAATTTTGGGGGTGTCTGAGCAAAACCAACCTCGGATTTGGATTCAGCGATTCAAAATACTTAAGAATACATAGGTCTGGTTCCGAGAACAGACCACTTTTTTTTTGTGTATCGGTGTAATCTTCGACATTCCGTTTCCTCCACAACTCTCAATTACACCAACACTCAATTCGACCATCGTTTCTTTTGCACGCGCTTATCCTTGGCTTATCTCCGACTGTATAATAAGATAAGGGTCGAACTGCAGAAGAAAATTCACGCTCTCGCGCGGCATTAGCTGCTTTCTCTTAACGTCGAGGCCACCTGTTTCTTTGGAAAGAAAATTGAATTGCGCGAGCGCCGTATAGCTCTCTCTCTCTCTCCTCTCTCTCTCTCTCTCTCTCTCTCTCTCTCTCTCTCTCTCTCTCTCTCTCTCTCTCTCTCGGCGGCTTTGGCCTTTCAGTGAAAGAGCCAGACTCGGAATCTCGACGAAAATTTAATCGTTTAACTTTGCGTGTGAGACGCGATTGCATTTTCCCCGTTGCTCTTTTTTACTTTCTCCCCTCCTCTCATAACTTCGCCAGCGCGCGCTCCTTTGCACCGCCGGCGCTTTTTTTCCTCCTTCGCCGACTTCAGAACCGCCCCGCGCGTACGGAGCATAAAATAATTTCGCCTTTGCCCCCGAGTCTTTCTAACGATTTCTACTCCGCCTCTCGCGCTTTTTTCCCGACGTATTTAAAGATTTACGGTGTTTTCTGGGTATAGCGGCAGCATATAAGACACCTGTCGAGGCACGAGATGCTTATTCCCGCTTGGATTTTTAATAAATTCGATGCAACACGTTTTGTGAAGAGCGCACCAGCAGCAGGAGCACGAAAGAGGAAACTTGATTAGGTTTACAAATGTTACGCAAGTTGTAAATGCCGGGACGAGTAGCTCTCAGCGCTGCACCTTTGAAGACGCGTGTGTATATCGTAAAAACTTTAAATTCAAGAATTCGAGCAGGATCAGCAACATTTGAAATGAGGAATTAAAGCGGAGCATCACGAATGACAGATGCGAGCGAGTTAAAACACAAACCTTTTTATATATTCATGAAAAAGTTCGCAAACGCGTGTATATGCAAAACACGTAAAAGTTTTAATTAAAAGTTTAAGCGCGTAATTTTCAATTACCTAGGTGAAAAATGATTTGATTTTATTAAAAAAAAAAGAAGATCCCATTTAACTTTAATAAACCTATCATTATTATTTTATATATATTAATCTGATAACTAATTGAGCTTGTTTTAATTAAACTTTTTCGTTCGATATAATATCGTATTACCACCAACAGAGTATAATAATAATCACTCAACATGAAAAATCAGTGATATTAATTAACATTGGTTCAAAACGCGCGTGTAAATATATAATTTAACTAATGATTTATTAAAAAAGATGAGAAAGGTTATATGAAAAGTTCATTCTTCTTTGAACATTTCTTTCTGGAAAAATACCGGGGCAGCAGCAGCAGCTCTCTTTTCTATGAAAAATGTTCCAGACCTCCGAAAAACGAGCAAGTAAATTGACGCTGACGTTGACGTTGACGTTTAAGTCAGTTGAGATTTTAAAATACACCCCGGCCACTGAAATCCAATATATGTGTATTCTCTTATTCGCTGGGACAGTTTCTGAAACAAAATACACTCAACACACGCTCACCCGACACTACATTATACGTATATTTCGTCTGAATCTCAATCGGCTAATTGTATACGTATATAATATACTCACATTAACGAGCTCGCTCTTCTCGGTACGAAGATGCTTACGAAACCGTGGCCGTCTTTATTTCACACTGCGACGTAGCTCATTAAAGAAAGCGTAAATTATCGGGGGAGTGGAGAAAGCCATGAAGTTCAACTGTCAGCCGCAGACTCTTGTAAACAAAGCCGGAGCTGCGACGAGAGCTTTTTCAGAAAGGGGGCTCAACTAGCAAGTGCATTATCCGGAAGAAAGTGCGCGCAATTCCTCGAACGCGCAGGCAAAAAAAGTAGAGAGGGAAGTTATTGCACTTTAAAATATCGGAGGCGGGGCGACAGCGGCGGTCACCGAAATTTATGACGGCGAGTGCGCCCACTCTCGCCCTATATTGCAACATTTTTCATTTTAATTGGGGACAACTTCTCTCTTTCTTTTCACGCACACACGTACGTATCACACGCAGAGCTTGCTGCTATACGCACGCGGCAGCGCTACGAGAGCCCGGGAATTTTATATACGGCAGATTTTTACGCGGCGCACGCTGCGTCCTCGACCTTTCTTCTCTTTTTCTCCTGTGCGGCCCCCACTCTCTGTCGCGTCGCGCGCACTTTACAGTTTTGCAATAAAATTTTTATTAGACTGTTTATTCTCTATTGTTTACTTTGACCCGTGGGAAAATTTAGCGAGCTCGCGACGCTGCAGCGGTTTATTTTTATTTTCCTTTTCCCCAAATATATGGGCTGCTTTCCATCAGTTTTACCCGTCTAGCGTTCGGGTACGTATACAATAAGGTGAAAATGCCAAGGTCGAGTGTGCTGCGAAACTTATTGCGAGGAAGGAAGTTGCTAATTCTTTTTTTTTCTCTCTCTTCCGAACAGCGGCGTGCGCAGTGATGAATAATTTGATCGCGCGCTTAACATAAACGTGCGGATGTGTTTACGCTTTCTATATAGGTTTCGGTACCAGCGTTATGCTAATCGCACCTTGTTTCTTCTTTCGAAAACTTTTGTTTTCGGAATGGCAAAGCGGTTTGCAAAAAAAAACAGAAACAATAAGGATGATAAAACCCCCAGATTTGAGATTGCAAATGTAACATTTCGTGAAGCGAATGTCAATGGACATTTTTAACGTGTTTTCAGCGTAAAAATAGCTTTTTAAAACACTTACGAAACTGGATAGCCTTTTTAAACTTATTAGCAGAGTTATTTCGTAAGAGTAACCGCGGAGAGCACTATATTAGAATAATTAATGTGTTAAAGGTTTTTTTTCTTCATTTTTTGTTGTTTGCTAGGAAAGTTGTGCAATAATATTGAAATTTTACAACATATTTAATATTTCAAGTATTTAACGTTTAACTAAAAATTAAATGTTTATTATTACAAAATATATAAATAGGAATTACATAATTTAGTAAAATTATAAGGTTCCCTTGAACTATTCAATTTATGTAATAATTAATGTTATATCTGACTAAAGTCATATTTTCAATATGTATGTTATCATTTGTTGACTTATTAACTATTCATTTTACCTTTTGTATACGTTTCGCTATTAATTTTGACAAGGATTCAGGTTAATAATTTTAATTAATTTAAACAGAATAATATTGAATTATCAGCTGAAATAATATTCAATTCATTACTATACATATTGATGACATCATTGCAAAATACCTTGACGTACCTTTGATTTAGAAAATTAGTTTTGGATTAATTTACTCCGAAACATTACATTATTCTAAATTTAATTTACAATCCGTCTAAATTTTATTAAACGAAAAAGGTTCCTCCAAGAACGAAAATTGCAGCTGTAAGTACATTGATGCCATGTTTGGTAAGGCGATAATTTAATAGACTATGCAGCAAGAGTTATTAATGTAATAGCTTTTAATGAAGAATGATGGCAAACTTTTCTATTTTCATAATGCTTTTGCAACATAGTTTACTATTTTCACGAAAATTAATTGTAAAATATTGTACATCCTATGTAAGTAATATTAAGTCATAATCTTATATTACAATATTTTATATTAAATAAATTTTCTATTAAAGTACGAGATACTCAACCTCTAGCACTATGAATCTCAGTCATCTTTCTAATCAATCATAGTAAACCTTTCAAACTTTCAACCTTTATTACGCATCCACCCAACTAAATTAAAATCTCAAACACTTGCTCCTCATCCAACCCTTCGCAAGCTCATATTGTTTTTCGTCCCGTATAAAATCTGTCCCATGTCCGTTAACCAATCCTCTATCACGCGCAATCTCCACTAAAGAAACTCAATCTCTGCGACCACCACATCGAGGACGAAAACATCCCGTTGCAGCGCACAAAAAGCACCAAGGACACAACGTCCATCCCCGTATTTATTTTACATTAAGCTCCATCGACCTCTCTCGTACTATATACACTCCCGTCCGTCCTCCTTCTTTTTATCATCAACCCCCAATCGCGGCTATAAATAACCTGGGGGGCGAAACGACGCAGACGGTGTAAGCGACCGCTCGCGACGGTCAATTAGCCTCAGGGGCAATGTTCATAGTTGCCCTCCCCCTAATCAGCATCGTTTTGGCAAACAAGTGATTAATTTCAACTGCTGCGGGGGGTTTTCGAGTTTCGTCATCTCTCGCTCTGCAGGACGCTCTCTCTCTCCTCCTCGTACATATACGTGTGGGTGCGCTATTTGTCCGCCGCTGCGGTCTATTTTCGAGCGTGCTGCTTCGAGTTTGCGCGCGCGAATCTTTTTTGCTCCCTTTGTTTGTCTTGCAATTTATCTCTCCCTCTCGCGTGCGCGTCGCTTTTCTCTCCCTTTCTCGCTCTCTACGTGCTTGTTCTATTCGCGCTTTTTACTCTTTTCTCCCTCGGTTCTTGCGTGCGTCGATTTATTCTGCCAGTATAGGTAGCGCGCAGCGGGCTTTTATTTTTCAGCACTCGCCGCGCCGCCCGCTCTTTCCACGCCGGTCGCGACATTTGTCTGAATTTCTCCGTGCACGCGTTTTCTCTCTCCTTCTCTATATACCTACCGTTCTCATTTTTTCCACTTCTCTTTCGTTTTATTTCACCGGTCCTTTATCCCCGCCTCCTACCGTACGAGCCAAATTATTCCGGATGTTTTTCCTCGCACCTTCGTCGTAGCGCACTCGTTTCTACTTTACTGTGCGCGCGTATATAGTACCCCGTGTGCACACGCACACAGGCTCGGCGAGAGTTTGTTCTGCCGGGCGCAGCAGAGCAAAGTATGTATACGCGAGTGCGCGGGTAATCTAGCGAGCAGTTGTTCTGTACGTGTAAACGCGTCCGCGCGCCTGGCGAACGCTAACGCGATTATCCCGTGCGCGCGCGTTGCGTTATGCATTAAAAATCAAGCCTCTATTACGTGGACGTGGAAAAAGCTGTTTGGTAAGAGAGAGAGAGCATGGAAAAGTTTTACTTTATTTTTTTCTATTCTATTTTTATAATGAAAAGGTGTTTGTTTTTAGAAAAATCTTTTTAAATAAAATTTACGTAATTTATATTCTTGAAAGTGAAGTGAAGACGTAGTGAATCAACGAAAGTATATTGCTGAAGCAATAGGTGAAATACCTGTTATTTCATTTTGTTTAACAAGTAAGTGGGTTGAAATGTTCAAGGTTTATTTTAGAGAATAGATCGATCGACTTTGATTAAGACATTGAACACGTTGGTTTTGAGAGAAAGCAACAATTTTACACCGTGTTTACGTTAAGTCTATACGGTGCTTCGGTAGAACAACGTTTCTCTTATCGATTATTTCATTACTCGTGACTTGAATCCTAATATCATCGTACTTTAATTTATAGCATACTTTACAAAAATATATAACTTTTTATTTATTATTTTCTTAAAGTAGTTTTGTGTCTGATTTAAACTTTATACTAAAAATAGAATGTAATAGAACAAAATCACCGGCAAGAGATGAAAAGTTTTGAGCAAACACAATAGATATAAAACAAGCACAAAACAAACTACTCCATATGGATAAAAAAACAAAACAAGATTTAATGAAATATTTCGATTTTATTTTTCATTCCACTATATTTGTATTCGCTGCTTACACGCTATGGCACATATCGTTGATTAAAATAGTGAATTTGAAAAATAAAAGAATACAGCAAAACAAGAAACGAGTATCGTGACGTAACAACATAGCATTAGAGAAAAACAACGGCAACCCGATTTCTTGCGTCGCTTTAGCGTCAGAATTTAATACAGGGCGTATCAATAAAGTAATTCAAGCATGAGAGGGGAGAATAGAGCCAAACATATTGGAATACTTCCACATGCAAATTTGAAGCATACTTTACATTTCTTATCTAAATAATTCACCCCTGCGCTCGCGTATACGTACTAGAATCCAGTCGTAAACTATAAATACATACAGATACGCGCAGCGCACAGTAGCATATACACGCACCGGGTTCAGATTGTACAGCGCACGCGCTTCGATATAGAAAATATTGATAGATCAATGAATATTTGAAAAAGTAATTCCCCGTTAAAGCTGATAGTTCGGCACACACATACAGCTCGCTGCAATACTGTAAAGTTTAACGCGGCATAAAGTGAAATATTCACTGCAGTGCGCGCGAGCTCGAGATACACTCCGCTTCTACCTCGATGGCGGGCAACATTTTTACAGGCGAAATTTAGCAACAAGTTTCGCCAGCGTATAAAAACACCCGCCTGCTATTTTCGCTCTTATAATGGACTTCCTGAGTCGGAAGAAGAACATATAATACACACCAGAGTCATCCTGTCCTAGTCTCTCTGACTATCGCCAGCAGCTGTTTTAATAACACGCGAAGTCAGCACACGCTTAAAGGGATTTCATGTATATAACTACTCGGGCCGCATTATGCATGCGAGCCGTATTTTCGTCTTTGCGGCCACCCTAGGGTCGCGCTGGGTGCAAAGTGTCCCTACTACACACACCCGCTATTTGCGCGAGTACTTGATAAAGTCGCGAGCGCGGTCGACTCGACTGGAGAATAGAACCACGAGGTAAGATCCGCTGTGCCGATAGTCGCACCGCGACTACATATACACGTACGAAGTCCGCCGACATTATCGATCATCTCTCGCCTTCTCTGACGTCTGTACGGGAATTTCAGCGGCGTATAGGTGCACACACGTATATATACGCTCGCCCTTCGATGCAATTTTAATAGAGGGCCGGTAGGCGAAGGGAGGGGAGTCTGCAATTTTAAATTTTCGCTCTCGCGCTTGCCAAGTTCGGAAGAGAGGCGAACCGGGCCGAGTCTCGACGCCTCTCGTATAGGAGCAAACTTTCCACTGGTGCGCGCCGCATTGCTTAATGGGATTTTAATGATTTACCGATTGTCGAGAGAGGGGGAGTGAGTGAGTGAAAATTAAACAAGTAATTTACACTTTGAATATGCAATTAGTATAAGTATTTAGATTTTCGAGCCTGCCGCGAGAGAGTGAGTGGGTGAAGATAGTTGGAGCCTCGGGGGTATTGCGCTATACACGGCGGTTTAAGAGGCGTAGACGCGAGGACTTTGTCATTTTGCTGACGACAGAAAGAGAGTGTTGCGCATTTTTAATTAATCGTTTTGCAGAAAACGTATGTGTGATCATCTCGAAATTATATATGTAACGAAGACATAGAATGGCGAAGTAGAATGATAATTAGCCGTGGTGTTTGAAGTTGTAGTTTTAATATTCATAAGGATTTCGCCTTTGGCGCGTGATTGTAGTTTATTGCATATGGATGATGAATTTTTTTTCTTCTTTTTAATATGAGTTAGATACGGATAATTAAATAATTTATGTCGTTACGTGTTGATTTATTTATTTGAGAGCTTGGCGCAATTTGCAGACAAAGGGTGAGACGCAGGTGAGGCGGATAAATTTTTATGATGTGATTCGTAACGTATATAATGTTTATAAAGTCAATGTTATAAACAGATAATATGAGGATGATAGTATTTGTCTTTCTTTACATTTTTCTTTTGATGTAAAGATATTTTATATACATTTCTACGAAAAAGACAATGCGCAAAAAAGGTATACGCATACCTCTATTTTATATTAATTGTGAACGCTGTTAGACACAGGTCTCGTTGATTTACGTAGATCAAACGACATTAACCAATATTGACTTTTATGTAGAGGTAAGAACGACAAATACGGTGCGGAATATGGAGCGATAAGGTAGATTTATGAAGAGATTCATCATCTCGAAGCAACAACTCTCTTTTTATTTATATTCTGCTATTTGGATTTTGCAAATGCGTGCAAGGAGATTTTACGACTTTTGCCGCGCGTAGTAAAAAATAAATTTCAATTTTCATCTATGAATATACGTATACTTTTTACTTTTTTAAAATATCATATTTTTCATGCGCATATACAGAAGATAAAATACACACGCTTCTGTGTAATACACTCTTCGATCAATTTATTCTTATTTTACAGGAATGTTTACGCAGTATACCTTTGAAAGGTCACTTTGAAGAGATTGAAATTATGTAAATATGGAAAAAGTGACGTTTGAAATTCTAAGAAATACTTACGCATTAATTTCGCATCATGCAAAGCAGCCGCGCGCGTTTATACTTTAAAATGTTGATTTCCCGCGAATTGTTACAATAACAAATGATCTAGCTTATTACATAAGCGCTGTGCTCGAACTTCATTATTTTCTCTGTAAAAAAAAACTATGTTTCGAAGTAAAGCTCGTTTTATCAACTCCCTTACGCCACTTGGCTTTCATAAACTTACTCCAAATGCTCTCGTACTCCGCTTTATCTCTACCCAGATATTACAGACATTCACGTTCGGCTAAAATGATACATACACTTAGAACGAGCGCAACTCGAGTTGATCGCTCGCGGGGAAAGACGGTGCAGTGTGTGTGGGGGGAGCAATTTGAAAGTGTAATGGGCTAGTTTCTCCGGTGCGCTGACCGCGCCATCTCCTCTGCTCTGTTGCCTCCCTCGGCGACACGACACGCCGTAAACTGACCGGCCATATAGAGCCTCGAGGCGTCGCGAGGTTAAGGATGAAGGATTAAAGGAGGTACGTAATGCGGAGGATCGTAATTGGGAGTAAACTATACGAGTACCATCTGAGAGACTAGAGAGCGTCTTAACTGAGAAAAGATCGTGGTAGTATACAGCGGGGCAAGTGGAGTGCCTGACGTGATGTACGTGGTTTATGCTCGTTGTTTTGAGAGGTAGGTATATAGAGTTTATATAGAGTTTTGGCGGGTGAGGGTATGAATTTAGTGAAAATAAGGTTATAAGGTGGTTTACTTCGCAAGTGTTAGAGGCTTATAGGGAAAGGAGAATAGTATAATGAATATAAAAGTTTAACATAGTTATCTATTGTAAATTTTCGTTTTGTATTTCGTATTTTCATTGACAAGCACTTTTAATATTTATCATACAAATTCAAACTGAGATTTATTGACTCCGAAATATTCTGTTTTCCTTACTCACAGAGGTTGACTTAATGTAGCAGGTCTTACGTTTTAGTATTTTTTAAGCATTACAGACGTAACAATAGTAAATTTGAAGAAAAATGATATTTCAAGGAATATTTGTTTTGATTCAATTAAAATTTCATTGAATTCATGTCTTACTAATACGGGCTTCATCTACTTACGAAAATTTGTTACCATTTCTTAGCAAAATCGAATTTCATGACATTATTTTGAGCAAAACTTCGATATTGAAGTTTAACAAAATTTACTTTAGGCTGTAGCACTTTAGCGGAATACAAATTCCGTAGAATAAGTAATAACTTCTAATGTTAGCATACCTGCTAAAATGGTAATTATGAATTTCATACAACCATTGCACCATTTTCTCATCTAAATTAATTTCCAAATACTTATATAACAACAATAATTGGCTTCATTATCAGCAACTATAATACCCACGAACGTCTAAACCAACATCTTCATCTCCATTGCATATTGCTAATAACCAATTATTATTTCTTCCAAACCAACGATAAAAAAATATGCCAAATTGAAACACAGCCCGAGTATAATCCTCTACCCTCAATTCCGACGTAAACGAACAAAATGAAATATTCCAACCAAGCGTGCGCACTAGAACCAGTCGCGACTAAAAAAGACAACAAAAAAATGCAAAAATAAAAGTTTCAAACTGATTGAATTGAGGCGCGCGCTCACGCATCGATGGCTTTGTCATCCGCGTGTCACACAGAGAGGCACAAACAATGCCTCGCTCCTCTCCGTCGCTGCTCTACTAATACACACTCGGCGTGTGAAAGCGTATATATGTATCGTGCGTATACGCGTTTGGTCAAGGCCGCCACGCGGCAATAAATAACCGAAAATAAAGTTGCGCGCGTGCGCATTGGGAATTATGATGCCGCTCTGTCTCTCTTTCTCTGCAGAACATAATTATCGTTCTGCGCCGCTTTTATCGCTTACCACACGATATATATATATCCATACAATACACATACTGAGACGCTTCAATACCACCGCGTCGATATGAAAAATGCATCAGCATGAGCAATATAGCAGCCGGCCGGATGCTCGCGTATACGAGAACCCCAGGGCTCATTAATAACAATGCGAGGAAGCGCGAAACGCGATTTTCGGCGGCCGCCGCCGCCTTATCGCCCGTGAGCAGCCTTCGCTCGCTCGTTCGTTCCGCTTTTTATTTCGCGTACGCGCGAGGGGAGGGCGATTATTGTCCCGTATACCGCGCCTTCTTTTTTTGCGTACTATATCCGCGCCGCTTTTGAATGCGAATCGCGCGCGGAACAATTTCCGCTCTCTCGCGCTGTGCGTGTGTCCGATGAGCGCGCGGGCGCCGCCGCGTGTGCGGAGTGGGATTTATCTTTGTGCGAAAGGGGCTTGCGAGCGAGCGAGTTGTGTGTCGAGCGTATGCAAATGAGACGCGGCTGATGATTATTTTAACATTTTAATCTCTTTAATGTATATAGTACTGTTGCGCGAAAAAAACACAACTGTGTAACGAGGCTTCTCGTAAGTTAGCTATAGCTGAAGCGACGAGTGCCTGTGTGATACCGGTATATGTGCGCCCCCGATTTGGTAACTTGTAGACATGTAGTTCGAAAGGTTCTTTTAAATAAGTATAGTTATAGCAGTAGTTTTTTCGATTTTGGTGGTTTAAGTGGTGTTATTGTGCCAGTTGGATTATTCGTCGTAAGTTTTGAAAATAAAATATATTTGACAATAAATTAAATAAACAGAACATTACTATTTGGATTGGTCAGTTAGAGATGATTGCATAGCGAGAATTCCATCTTAAATGCCTCGAACATCCCAAAAGAAAATTGAAATATAATTTACAAAACTACTAATTCTCAAAGATATGTGTTAGTAACGCGGTGTCCCGCATGGCGAGCCAACAAGAAATATTACCATTTTTGAACGACACACGTACATTACGTACACCACAGAGAGAGAGCGAGAGAGAGAGAGAGAGAGAGAGAGAGAGAGACGAATCTGGGTGCGTGTTAGGCAAGAGTCTCTCTCTCGCTCTTTCTCTCGCAGATTTATCAGCGTCGCGTCGAAGTAATATAATGTGCGACGCGCCGAATAGAACTGCGTCTATTGCGCTCGCGTGCGTTATGGAATACGCTAGCGAAACGTCGCACTACTCTACACGCCCCTACATATCCCTGTTTTACAGGCTCGTCTCGAATTTCCTGCGACGACGACTCTCCCGCGAGAGCGCAGAACCATTGTGTTTCCCCATGCAAATTGCGCCGCGTGTGAGTGAGCGCGTCGCGTCCTCGTTGCCGTCGATTGCAGAGAGTTTTTTAATATTTTACGTGAGAGAATGTAGATATATGTTTTGGGAAATGAAAAATTCGTTTTTCGCGTTTGATGGGAGTTTCGGATTTCTTCGTGCGTGAGAATTATTATTAAAGTTGAAATATGATGGTTGCTTGTAAATAGATGTGTATGCGAAAAGTTTAATTAAAATGGTTCTTCTCGAAAAATGTTATGACCACGTTATTGCGATTTTTAGTTTTTACAGTGTTGATTTAGATTGCGGGAATATTTTTTAAATTAAAACTTTGGTCTTCATTGCGCGCGTTTTAATATATCATTGCAATCAGATACTGCGCGTCGATTAAATAGTTGAGTCAGCGATGGTAAACTAATATTGAAAAATTCATATTCCAATAAGATATTCTTCGCGCACGTGAGCGAAATGTTAAGGTGCAGATGAACGAAGACGAAATTCAAAAAGACTTTTCAATTAAAATTTATCTTGATTGTATGCAAACAGTAATAAATTGTTATGTAAATTATATTGTCCAGTTATAATTTCATGAAGATAATTATCGTTTCTTTGTCAAAGCAAATTTTTTTGGCTACTTGCAATACAATGATTCAAACTTAGAATACAATGTAGTTATCATTTAAATTGCATGATTCGAGGGTTGCTGTATTAACGTGTATAAATTATTTTGTTTATTTAATGGAATAAAATTAGATTTAATTGAATACTTTTACGAAAAGAATTATACGAATTCAAACATTGCTCCCATTAAATAATTGCATCTAAACTTTCTAGTATACGTATACATACATATAGCTATACTGGATGACAATAAGTAGGTAGAGAAATTCATGGGTAACGCACTTCACGTAGATTTAGCAAACACGAATTTTATGCGTGACTAAAGAGGGATGTTATGTACACGCTTCTATTGTAAATAACGAGGATTTTGACCTAAAATCTAAAGTAAGTGACCCGAAACTTTAATGGATAAACGTATAATACCAATATTAACGCGTTCAATTTAGTGCTTACTAAAAAGTTCGCTAAATTGAAACTTTCAGTATATTATTATCGTAAAGTAAATAGCTTAAGACTCATTTATAAAATAAAAAAGTCTTGTTCAACAATTTTGCGAATAGATCTATAATTTACTTGTCCCTCAAAACATTACTATTGAATGAGACACTTGCATAAAATAGTTCAATTACTCTGTTTTTTAAGGCGATCGTTTCTTGCCACTCGATTTCATCTTCTGGCATTATAGTCGATCGACGTCGTTAGATCGGATCATTTTACTTCATTGACCCGATAAAAGAATCGTTCACTCAAATCTTTTCTTATTATTTTTCATATAGAATTTGCCTGCCATCTCTATAATTTACTGATCCTTCTTTCTTAATTAACTTTATTCATATTTAATTAATTTAATAAGATACTTTTTCAGCAGACACGTTATTGATAATGAAATTTTTTTGTTCCAGGTAAGTGTCTTGGAAAATCCAGGACATCCGTGGCGTATAGACCGTAAGTTCTCAATATAGTTGAAATTTTTTTGCGTGGTTATGAAGGATCAAAAGTCGTTAAATGATGATATTAAGTTGACAAAATTTATTATTTTTTTTAATGAAACTCGCGCTGCAGGATGCTTTTATCGTTTAATGGCTCTATAATCTACTTATGATCTGGTCAATAAAATTTAATGAGATTTAGACTTGCATTAAGAATATTTTTCATATCTGGAGAATTAATTTCAATAGTATAAAATTGTTTGACATTCGGATTTTAAAATTCAATTTTAAAGCTAAAATATAGTTATATGAACCATCTATAAATTTTCCGTGATCTTGATGGTAAATTATAAATTCGGCTACTCTTCAGCAATAAATTTAGTTTTAATAAAGAGTGAGTGCTACAAGTTGAATATTTTTAACAATTTTTTTCTTTTAAAAAAAAATTATAACTGTACGATATAGCAATATTAATCTTGATATTGTATTGTCTTGTCTTAATAATCAAGACAATAATAATCGACAATAATAATCGACAATATTTATATACACTTTTCTATACAATATCAAGATTGTGATGTCAAGAATCTTGTGTTGTCTTGAAAATAACTTGAGATTTTCTAATGGTAATAATTTATCGAAATAATCATTAATAACTAATTAAATAAAAACAATTATTTAACTCTCACACAAAGGCATCTTTATTAACTTAATTGATTTCGGTAGTTGATGACTCCTCTATCCCCTGAGGCCGGCTTACTTAGGTATGTGAGGCAAAAGGAAGGGGGTGCGCCGCCTAGCGGCGGTGGGCAAACTCTCTGGCCTGCGGCACATATATGGCGGGAAAAATCAAATTTCAAATTTGGCATTTATTTATAGGGTCAATGCACCAGTGAATGACTAATCACCAGTATGTCTCCACTGAATTTAAAACCATAAAAACAAATTTTTTGGCGTACTTCAAAGTGCGTAAACTTTAAGATTTTCAGCAGTTGTACAATTTCATGTTCAAAATAAAATAATATGCCTTAAATTGTAAATATGAAGGTTGGTCATTCACTGGCGCATTTTTATATTTAACCTATTGGATTTGTAACTTAAAAGTTTCTTAAATTTAAGAAGATTCAACAGTAAATCATTTAAAAAGGTCTGAAACCCACATAGTTTGCTTACTGTTTCGCGTCTACGTGCCTTCCTCTTCTACGTGGACCTCGCGTGCCCCGACTATGTAAATTCAAGACTTTTTTGTACAATCGATTTGATTTTTGTCGCACATCTGCGTAACTCCAATTTTTCGTGGACCTCGTGTTTCGCGGGTATTTAGGTTTGAGACCTTTTCTAATGATTGACTCGCTTACTGTCGCACGTCTGCGTAACTCCAATATGATCAAGAATTTAAAGACAAGACAATGATACTTTTCATATTGACTGACAAGACGAATTCAAGAGATAAATTTTCAAGAACTTACAAGAGCGAGAAATAGTTACAGAAATATTGTATTGTCTTGCTCTCAGCCCTAGTTAAAATGCTGATATTTCACGAAAAATATCATAAAAATATATACATCCTAACGCGCATGCGGTTTTCTAGAAACTAAAAAAATATATTTTACACGTCGAGTCGTAATGCAAAACTGTATAGCTGAACTAGTTCGCGGATGGTATTGAACGACCCTACCCGAAGTCCCGGGACGAAATTAGTCGAGGCAACGCATTAAAATAGAAATTAATCTTAATTAACGAAAATCGATCTCCGGAACGGCAAAGCCCCCCGAAGTTAATTGATTGCAAGGGTGCGGCGTTGGCGTCGATCGAAGGTGCAGCAGCTTCGCAGCGCCTCCGACGCGCAGCAAGGTTATTGTTACTAAACGTTATGCAACGTGAATGTGTATGTGTGTGCGGGGCGATCATGATAAAGTGCGTGGTATATAACAACATGCGTCACAGTATGGTCCGATGCATCGCCCGGCCATTGTGACCGTCGTCGTCGGCCGGGCCACAATGGCTTATTTCGCATTTAATAAACCATTTTCTACCGTGGCTACGCTTATATTGACGCTCTGCGGCTGTGATTTCGCTGAGATTGAATCGCCTGCTCGGCGTAAAATCTGAAGGGGGATTTATCTCTTTTAGAGAATGCTGTTGGAGAAGAATAATGTGGAAAAGCGTCACAAAAAATTTTACCTAAGCTTCTCGTAGAACTTGTTATTCGAGATACATGTTTGTAATCTTTCAGATGATAAGATTGACTATTTTTATTCGATGATTGATTTTAATTTTGTCAAAAATATATTGTTTAATGTTCTATCACCCAAAAAACTTTTTTGAGAAACATTTGAATTCGAATAGAGTAAAAAAATGTATGGAAATGTGCTTGTATCTATTACATCTTTCAGATATCTTCCCTAAATCTAATAACATTTTTATCTTTAAATTTCTAATCAGAAACTATGGATATTATAACATGTCCATGAAAAAGAAGGGTCACAAACGACAATGTTTCGTGTATATAGTTATGATCCCCTTTCTTCATACATACAATATAGTAAATAATTTACTAATGAAATAATACGATTGAATAAGCAATGATAATAAAACATATCTATTACAACATAAATAGGTGTAATTCAATGGTTTTGTATTGATACAATTTTTATGAAGTTATTCCCCAACAGCAAAATATTGTTCATAATAAACTGAGTCTTCAAAAGTTCTTAACTTTATACGTGAATCTAACGCAGTACCTGTCATGCTATCCAAAGTTTTGATGCTACTTGGCTGCCTTAGACGCAGATCAGAGTTCTCCTAAGTTAAAAACTTTTCTCTTGAAGTATTTATTCTACTAGGTATATGATCATTTTAATCCTACCGCAAGATTGTTATTACTACACCCAACTAATTTATCTCTGATTATAAATTACAAAAAAGAGAAATATACTCTATTATATTCAATACATTCCCAGAAAATTCCGTATGAAGTAGTACGATAAATAGAAAAATCGATCCTGTTTTTAGTATTCCCACTGGTGACATCCTGCGAAGACATTGAAAAAGCTCGAGGGTATACAATGGTAACCTCAAAGGAAAGATTCTCGTCTAAAATAATAAACTGATCCTTAACAAGTATAGGAACTAACGAGGTGTCAGTTTACTCAGTACGTAGATGACGCTATCTCCTTTCTTTAGACGATCTCATCCTCTCCGTTTTTTATGTCACTTCCTACTCTTTCGCTGCTTTTCGTTACTTCACTATTTTAATGGATTTCTTTTTACTTTGTCCATTTTGCTTTTCACTTCTTTTAAGAATTTTTTCATTAATATTATATTCATTTTTATGTTACAATACAGTACAGATACAAAAGAAAAAATATCATGTTACCTCAATTACTGTTCTAATACTATAATGTTACTTGCGACTATAAATTTCAAAAAGCTTTTATGTATATACACTGGTGGGGACTCTGTACCCAACTTCTTAAATAATGAATGTAGCTTCAACTTCAACATCGCCTCATTACGTACAATTTTTACTTTGATATTTTTAAAATTATAAATGTCGTTACACCATTTCATACATCTTTCATGTAGTTTACTTTGAACTTTTATTCTATCTTTTGTACTAATATTGTCCATTTTGTTTCTTTCGCGATATTACCTGCTCCCTTCTCTGATTCTTTTACCCGTTTCCTTATTTCTTGCAGTTATACTTCTTTCTCTAACTAAGTTTCTTGTTCCCGTTCGTTACTCCCTCTTTCTCACTCAGCTCACTCTCAACTTTCTCGATCCTGCTTCGTGCGATCCGATAAGGTAGGATAGAGAAGAGCAGATAGAGAGACCGAGAGATACGAACACGACTAGGTACGTGGATAAACAGAAAGGGGGGAAAGTAGAGTAAGAGACTGGAGGGGGCAAGGGGTTGTCTCTACGCAGGTATATAGATATATCGCTGGCGGGCTATAATCTTGTTTCGTTGACGATCACCTCGCTAACGAAGCACCGACGACGTTTCGGTTCGTCACTCGCCTCGGAACCGCGAAACGAAGCCCTCTCTCTCTACGTGAAACCTCTCCCTTATCCTCCCGCTTAGTAGATGAAGCTGCTCAGGTTATATATAGATATAGCAGCAGAATTTCGTTGAGTCCTTCCGAGCGCGCGCGCGTCAATGGCGTAGTCGTCGCGAATCCAACGGTATCGACTAAACAATTTTCCCCCAGCTTTGCCTCGGACATCCCCTTGGGGCTACGATTTAATTTACTTGAAAGGTTCCTTAAGGTGACGAACCTTATAAAAGTCGAGCATTTTGAGAATGCACGCGCGTACGAGAGAGAGAGAGAGAGAGAGAGAGAGAGAGAGAGAGAGAGAGAGAGACCGTAGTAGTAGCTTAAAGAGGAAGATGGATGGAGTGCCGAAGAGATATAAAGAAGTCGAAGAGTTAGTCGAGAGATTTACACTTCATTTGCCTGGACCACTCGGGAAGAGCCTCGAGCGCAAGAGATGCAATAAAAGATGAAGGGAAAAGGGTCAGAGGAAAAAACTCGCAACTCGAGGATTTTTTAAACTCTCTGCAAAAATACATTTTTATACTAAATTTTTCAATTAAATTGAACGAAGAATTAGGTGTTTTGTAAAGTTTGGGTTACGATTATCGTCGCACATAATGAATTCTAAACGGAAGTGCTTTAAGTTTGTGTACTTATCAAATATTTGATACTGCTATACAGTTTGTTTGAACAGGTATAAAAGTGGGAAGGGTAGATATGATAGGACTACCAAATATGGAGTGTATTCAAATAAGCAAAGTCCTCTAGTAAATTAACCCGACAGCAGCGAAATCTAATTTATAATATTGCTTTTACTCTATATTTATTTATCATTTGCAGTTTGTTAGTTTATTTATCAATCAAAATTTTAACACATTGCATATTGTAGCTATTTACTTGAACTTCACTATATGTTATAAATCCTGATATGAATTTTCTTATTATATTCATACAAGAATTGAATTCCTATCTTTATACCTGTGCAAAATAAAAAGACAAATTAATAATTACTGTTTATTTAGAAAACGAGTTAAAATACATCCATAAAAATATAGACGAAAAATATAAAGAGTAAGAATATTCACTGAATAAAACTGTTAAAACTTTTATTTGCGAATTTAAATCATTTAATAAATTGTTTCTACGAAATCTGTGTCACCGAAGTGTTCTTATTGAATTCCTTTCAAAATAAATTGAAAAAGTTTCAATAGCGCAATTTTTCATTTTCCAATTGTGAATTGCTTATCACGTTCTGCTCTCAGAGGAACATCTCTTCCTTCAGCGTATTCTCCTAGGAAAAGCACGTACGAGAGCTACCGTGTGAATTGGTTATTCAGGAACAAAAGCGTCTACCGGAGATATGTACTCTTCCGTCAGAAAACATTTAAGAGAACCGTCCACGAGGATTATAAAATACGTTGAATGAAGTTTTCTTGCAGTTTTGATGATACTTCATGTAACTTACAATCGTATATTTTCATCGAATCAAAAAAAATTATTCCGAATCAAATTGTTCCATCGACTAAACGTTCTTTTATATATTTGTTCACGTAAAAGTCACCTATATTTTCTAATCTAAAGTCTAGAAATACTTTCTCTTTATTTTGAATAAGAACACAAAATTTCTGTATTATCGGAACAAAAATTTTCCGCTTGCCAGAGACATACACAGATTACACATAAATCATTGAAATCCCTCATGTAACGTACTCGACATTGGATAAAGTTTTCCTCTAGGATGTGTATAATAATCTCTCGTAAATCTGCGATTCGTCGGGTGTATAAGATCCGCGAGGAGCAGCCATTCGGTTGATCGGTGGGTAGGATAAGTCGTTTGATCTTGGGTCACGTAGGTCATAAATCGAGTTTGAGCCAGTTTCAGCTGATGTGCGAGCTTTAAATCGCCGCGCTGCGTAGGTATTCGTATGTACGTATATCTGGCACACGCGACCCGATCCCGCGCACCACTCGCATTTACGCGCGCTGACGATGCGTCAGTTACGTGGCCGTCGTGTTCACCTTTCTCTCTCTATCGAAGATATCTTTGTAGGAATTTATCGTCGCGGTGGTCCTAAGGGTTGGATAGTTGCAAACAGTAATGTCGGTGGCGGCAAGTTCTTATGTCGATGGGATTATAGCTATTGTTTCATATATTCCTTACTACTGTGTTACTGATAGTAGTATATTGTAGAGCTTAGTTTGGACAAGTATTTGATACATTGTATAACAAGTATTAATATTGAAGTGAAGTTGGATAAATTTAAAAATTTTAATGTAAAAAGCTTTTTGAAAATTTGTTTCTTTTTTGTTTAACTCTTTAATGTCCAATTGTACGAATGTTCAGAAAATTTGGGAATAAAGTTGATAAAATGAGGTTTTTAAACGTTTTTTTAAACAACAATACAAAAAGGCTTTTATGATTCGAGGAAATCACAATATAGCTTCAGAGTAAAGAACAATGCAAAAAGTCATAATACGAATACAAATTTGATCTAGTCCTATGCTGGTTATCAATTGATTTCTTTATAAATTTTAAATCCACTACGAAAGTTCTGTTTTTCTTCTTTGCTCATTTTTATTGTTATAAAATATTTAATAAATTCATTCGAGTACATTATTCTACTTATTATATTAAAACAACATTTCTCAACTACTTCACACTTTGCACTACCATAGACCGCGAAAAATCTCTCGCAAAACTTTAATTAAGTCAGCCACCAAGATTGCGTGACATCCTGCTTTCCTTCTCTCTCTCTCTCTCTCTCTCTCTCTCTCAGAATTTTGTCTAACTAATCCGCAAGATTGCTAAGTGAGAAAACGAGAGAAGACGTTATATACATACACTCATAACATAATATACCTATACATAATACGGAGCAAGAGAGCGAGGCGCCGTTGCGCGGGAGGAGAATTGCAAAACTCTCTCGGAGCTCGCGCCGCACTCGGAGTCGCCACACGGCCTTCGATTTTTACCGCGAACCGAAGAAAAGCCGCGCGACGATAAGGAATTTTCCGTCGAGTCGTGCCGCCGCCGACGACGCCTCGTTCCGATGCAATCGCGCGCTATGTCTTGTCTTTGCGCCTTTGCAGCACGCCCCGGCTTCTTCTCGCTACTATGCTGTGTTGCCTTTTATTCGACTCTTTTTTTTCCTTTTCTTTCGATGCGGGATTCGGTTGAACTATACCGACGGAGAGGATTCGCGATCTCTTATCTCGTCTTTGTGGCGATCGTATATAGGTTTGTTTGCACGTATAGCGATGTATATGCATTTAAGTGAATGAATAGATTTGAAAAGTGCACTTTAAAAAGATTAATACGAAACTTTATTCGAATAAGGGACTTGACACGTTAAAAAATAAAAGCGTTAAAATAAGGAACGTCGTTATGTAAGGACGCGGCGTTGCATAGTTCAGGCTTACCGCGATACATAAATTGCATCTTTACTTCGAAATCCATTTGTTGAGTATCCGATAAGCTCGAGATAATATCTGCTCAATTAATCGCTGCATCAATGATGTCGATCGACTATTATTCTTCTTGCATTATCGTTTACCTTTATCTTCGTAACACCGCCGCCTGCGTTATATAGTCTTCTTTGAACAAAAGAAATTTTTTCTTAACGGCGTATCTGTCCACACGGTCATATAATATACCGAGAAACAGTGTGTCCAAGCTTACACTGTCGTCAACAATAAATCAATCACCTTCTTCTAAAACTAGCGAATCTCTATCATTTGCTAATCCTAGATCCATTTTAAATTAATGCTCATATCAAACTTCAACCCCATTATTAGTTTTTCATTACCTGCCATATCGCGCTCTTCATTTTTCCAATCACACGCGGTTGCCGCGTGCATCAACAGCCCGCACGTTTTTCGCCACCGGATAACATTGACCCTATACACACACACACACATCAGCCGTCCGCGTTCTTGTCACATGTCACACATCGGATAGAGGCGACGCGCGCGTCATCCTGACAAATTATCCATTTATCAGTCCGTGATCCTTAATAGTCGCACGTTCTCACAATATTCGCTTTCCATTCCCTTCGGACGCGCCGATAAGCTCAGCTCGCTCGTAGTAATGTAACAGGCTTATCTCGGCGACGGCGTCTACTCTCCGCCTAGAAAAAATACAGTCCAATCTCGCGAACGTCGCCGCGCGATTGCCTCGCCTCTCTCATAAAGCCTTCGACAATTTGGTCTTGGCTACGTGTATGTGTGCGCGCTCTTGGAGAGATTGTAATCGGCGCCTTATCTATACCCAGCGCTTGACGTCGCTCATGTGACGACGGAGGATGTATATACATTCGCGCAAGATGAGCAGCGCATGAGACTGTCTCATTCTTATACTCTTTCTTTTCGGCTCGCGCGAGCATGTGTATATGGCGAGTGACTCGCGGTTGCGATAATGTGCGCAGTTGCCAGGAAAAAGGCGCAAAGGTCTTGTTATGGTCTTTATCGCGAGAGCGAGACAAATTTACCGATAAGACGCGCGCGCGACGGAATGTCAAGAAATGAATACGAAAAATCACTACCCGAGGCATTGGTAAATCGCTTCCTCGTAATATGTGCCGATCAATATTTGTTTATGCCACGGAAAAAGCGCGCCGACGGCGCACGCGGGGACATGAGATAACGGAGATTAATGGAAAAACAAAAGTATACGGCCGACTAATTTTTTCCTAAACCAGTACGGGGTATGTTATTTTATTTACATATAATTATTAACATAGGATAAGTAGTAGAGTTAGAAGTGTTACGTTTGTTACGTTTAATTACTTTGCATCTTAATTCTAGTCTACAAAATTTTAAGTTTTGATAAAGTATGGTTTTTGCCTATGTTTACTATAATTTATCATATGTATGTAATCCATTAACGTAAGCTTCATCATTTTATTCACTAAGCTGTAAAATTCACTTATTATAAGCTCACATTTTTCTTACACAAATTTGCACGTGCTCACCTCTCGCTCCCTCTTTTGAGGTTCCACGAATCGCACGAATGTCGCCTATGAGCTTGTGCTTTCGGCGTTTCTCTCTCCTCCACTTCTCTCTCCCTTTTTGAAAGGAATGCTCGCATTCTTCGGATTCCTGAGCTTTACTTACACCGTCACACAATCTTACATCCAGCAACCTGGAAATTCGTTGTTTCTTTGTAATAAATACTCCTTTGTAATTATTCTATGAAACCAACTTTGTGGTCCTTTTCAATTGCTTTAAATGGTATGTAATAATGAGAATGAGAATAGAATTAAAATGAAATTAGAATCGTATTCAATGCTTTATAAACTTATTACATGGAGATAATAATACTTTAAGGCTATTACGAGTAAAGTATATGAATCTGGATATTTGAGTCTATAAAAAACGTTAATTAAACTGACTGTTAAAGTATGTCGAAGAACAAGCAACGAATAAAACCTTAATAAACATAATAAACTTTCAAACCACACCAACTCGGACAATTTTCCTTTCCCCGCCCCGTTGCAATTTCCCAAGTGTAAAATTAATCAATGTTCAGAGCCCATTCCCTGACAATTACACGTAGCTATATATCCATCTCCGGCGCAACAGCAATTCATCTTCATCGCGCGATTACCGACAAGTTAATACAAACTTTAATCAAACGCAACGCGTAAGCGCCGACATTATATTCCTCAACACACAGACAGCTGTATAGCACGCGCGTATACACACACCCGCGGCCAAAGTGTTCCGAAATCGCATAAGCGCGCGTTCTCACACGTCTGAAAGCCAGCCAATCAAAGACGCACCCAAGACACACTCCTGCAACTCGCTATATACTAGTACAGTACTTATACACAACTACACACATACGGCGTTTCGCGGCCGTGGCGCACGAAGATTGCCAGAGCAGTCGAGTAATGGAATTTCGTCCCTTTCTCTCTCTCGTGAGCAGAGCTCGCGCCGAATTCAATTTTCCCGACGCTTGGCCGAAACTTCTTATACGATGATCTTCTCGCGCGCGCGCCAGGAAAAGCCCGAAACTTTGACGGGTGCGCCGTCGCCGTCGAGCAATTTCACGGGGCTTCGTATACTTGCGCAGCAAAGTCTGTTGCCGGGCGTTCTTAGCAGCCTGCAGCTGCATTTGTTGGACCGCGCAGTTTGACAGAGCGAGTGTGTATGTGTATGGGGCGAACGAGTTGGGAATGATAATTCCCTTTATCTGCGAGAGGCGAAAATGCAGGGTCGGGTAAACGGATGCAAGAACGTGATTAAAAGCTTTGTTGGGGATGTGAGTGTACGATCTTTTAACGTCTAACAAGTGGGGTTAACCTTGCTAACGATAAACTCTTGATTCGTCTTTATGTGGTTGAATAGGAGAATTCGTTTAGCATCTTGCGTTTGTTGCAGAGACATGGTGTTTCGTGGAAGTGAAGACTAGATTGTTTGTGATTAGCGCATTTATCATTTATTGTTTCGAATGAAACATGGAACATTGTTTATTTCACCAAAAAATAATACGTTAATTTAAACAAACTAAATCGACATGTGATGTAATCAAGAGGAAAATGTATTAAACACATTATAAATGTTAAAAAATATGACAAAAAATAGGACATTACTTACAACGCTCAAAATGTCAAAATCATACACAATATTTATTCCAAAGAATAGCGGTTAATTCATCTGACATTAATACTTCACTTGATACATCGTACTATATCACATCGCGCGTCGAGCAATCATTATTGATTAGATAAATTGGAAGCGCGCATGGTGGTGAAGCCAAATAAGCGCCATTTCTTTGTAAATGACAGCTCTCGCCCCCGTCCGAAAATAAAGAATAGTATAGATATTCACATTAAACTAGGGGCGTAAAGATGATATATACGCGGTAGGGGCGAAAGAAGAGAGATTGAGTCGTCGTGAGGTAAGACGCGACGTGAGCCCATATATATACATATAAGAATGCGAGAAAAACAAGGAGAGGTGAGAGACGGCAAGGGCCAGTATATATCGACGAGGAATACACTTAAGCGGGAGGTCGTCGACCTCCACCACGCGCGTAAAAAGGGACTACACTAGGCTCTCCTGTGGTTACTCCCCCTAATAAAAAGAGCCGCGTGTGGTTCGAGTAAATGGCTTTTGCAAGATTCTTCGTTTTTTGAAAAACAGTGATGTTTTTTATTTTCATTAATATTTGGAATAATTACGCGATTCGTTGATTAAACAGACAATTTATTTATTTATCTATCTGCTTTATATTGAGAGAGATTAAACTCAAGCTTTGTAGTTACTTACGCATAACTAAAACTTTTGAGGCTGTTTAATGAGAATTATTTTACTCAAAGCTTGTAAATAATGGGAATAAACAACAAGATCGTAAATGGAACTAAAGAAAAAGTACTTAACTTCTTCCGTCTTGTGTTTGAGCGAAATTTCTTACCTTAAAAAGTTGCAGCGCAAAGTACGATGAGTTTAGCTTCGTTTAAGAATATTGACGGAAAACTTTAATTGAACTTCCATTACAGTTGCGCTGGATACCGGCAAAAGTAACTTTAGAGCATCAAATAACGTAACGCTATACGTGGACAAAGTGCCAAATACGTACGAAAAGGTATACCGAGAGAGAGAAAGAGTGAGAAGCACTGAACTTCGATACTATAACTTTTAATTCGTTATTGCTTAAAACATTGAAATAAGGTAGTATTTATTTATAATGAACATCGAGCTTTTCTCTCAAAATATACAGAACTACGAACAGAATTAAAGTTTTTTGAGGAAACGTTAGAGAGTATAAAACAATAAACATAAAAAGTTTAATAATGTCGTAAACTGGTAAATATTCTATATTGGTGTTTCATCATCATTTACGACGTAAATAAAGTAAACTTTATATTTAGCTTATATTTTATATATACTTACCAGTTTATGTATAGTATCCTCTTCTATGAATTTTTCAAGAATTTACAAGAGCGAGATAATAATTACAGAAATATTGTATTGACTTGCTCTCGTGCAGCCCTAAATTAACAACCAATCAAAATCGTCTTACTGTGATGACAGATTTCATCCATCATTTTTTAAAGAGAGGATAATATATACTTTGTTCATTATGCTGTACAAATTATACTTAATAATTTATCCTCTTTCAGTAAATAAAAGCATTTTCAGATGTAAACCAATGTAAAATTGTTCGAAATGCAATAAGCATAAAATTTTAATTAACTGTAGTTATATATTTGGAAACTCCAAGTGTACTTTATTTATTATATATAATTTATAAGAATTTAAATTAATATAAAACTAGATAAAACGTTTTTAAAAATACTTGAATTAATTCATTAGGAATAATGTTTTCCTTAAGAATGAAAAAAGTATAATATGGACCTTTTATTTAGTGAACTAGTAAACGATAAATATATTTTAATAATACGAAGCCACAATAATTCTCTTGGAAAACTCAACAGTTATATTTATTTCAAACTATTTTTCAAATAACGTATTTTCATCTCGAAAAATATTTTAGAATATATGCCACATGATGAAAGAATGTTGTTCGCTGAAAACTCATTATTTTTACAGTTCCAATTTCCACATCCTTGCCACACAGCCAGTAAACACCTATGAATTTACGACTTTTTCAATATGAAATATCAGTTTTCACTCTGTTGCACTTTTAATTAACCTGTATTTTTTCATGCATATTACAGTTTCGATATGAAAAGAAAAAATTGTCATTTCAAAAATTTACAAGCGCAAGCACATAATAATATACGTTGTCGGTGAGCTTTTTCAGATCTCTCGTTTCCCACTTTTAAAACGCTTTTTTCACTTTCAAATTTCCGCTTTAATTTGACACGTTACTTTTCGTCTCACTCCCATACAACTGACACATTCGCTCGCGCGTGCTGTGTAATTACCGAAAGATTCAATCACGCAGGGCCGAAGTGACTTTTCAATTACATATAATCATCGGACACCCTCAATATACTCTTTTTACCTGATTTTCAAGACTTATTAATTCGCCACGATATGAAATTCCTTTTTTTGCCCAGCTGCATTTGCATAAACTGTTAAAAAATGCCAAAACCGCTGGCACACCGGACGTATTCTGTCTCTACTCTCGCAAAAAACCGGGCTTATCTCGCGGCCAATAATTTATCGCGGAAAAGGGTAAACCACAGAGAGAGTTCGGTCGATACGCGCGATGCAGCGATAAAGCGTATATAGAGGCTCTCGTTCGAGTGTGCAGCAGCGGGGCCGCGCGCGGCGCTCATCTTGCTGCAGCGGGGAAATTGCCCGCTCGCTCGCGCCGCCGGTAATGGCACGGTAGCTCGAGATGGCAGCCAAGTGCCAGTCGCCGCGCGCGCGAATTGATCGCATCGGAGTGCATAAATATCAGTTCCCCCTCTCGCTCTCTCGTGCGAGTGTAGCTACCGTTCTCTCGCTCTTTTTATCTCTCTCTCTCTCTCTCTCTCTCTCTCTCTCTCTCTCATTCCTGCCCACGTGTTTCCTTTCCTTTTTTGTGCGCGCACTGTGCGTCGCGATCTACTCTTCCTCCTTTTTGCTCGCGACCGAGTTGGCGCCAGCCGAGCTCCGACCTTCAGGACGCTCTCTCGCTCGCTCGCTCTCCGCGAACTCGACCTCCTTTTTTCGCGCACGGCGTTTCGCGGCCACGCGGCCGGACGGACGACGGCCGCCTTTCGGGTTCAATGATCGATGAATGTGTTGTGACTGTTTTTCTGCGAGCGCGAGAAAGAGAAAGAGAGGGAGAGGAATGTGAACGGATTTTTTGCGGAATCTGGATTGCTCGCCGCAGGCTATACTCGCGCGCGAGAGAAATTTTTTTCGCGGCGCGCCGCGTGTTGTTTGGGCTTTTAAAGTACGAATGAGGTTTTTCTTTCTTTCGTTGTACCTAAGGCAATTCTGAAAAATCAATCGTGGTATACAGGCAGGGTGAACGTGAAGTTTTTGATAATGCATCGGCGTATGTGTGTATAATTTTGCAAAAAATGCTACACCTTTCTAGTAAGTAATTCCATTTGTTTAATGGTATTGTTTAATGTTAATGTTTTATACCGGCATCGTTTGATTATATTTGTTATACTCTCGTGCGCAGTTTTTATATTTTATGTTTAGGATGGTTTTTCTACTTTCTCGTAAAATGCTTTTACTTTTTCGTTTATGACGCAGTAAAACGTGAAGATTTTATTTCCAAAACTGTATTAAATATTTTCTTCGCGAGCTGGCTCTTTTATTTCACAAAGCATACAATATGTATTCATCTACTTTTTAAACTTTCATTAGTATTTTTAAAATAATATAATAATCTCTTTTTGTATATAACGTTATATAAATTTGCATACATATCTAGCTATCGCATTATTATCTTTTTAAAATGCAACGTTTCGGGAAACGCTATTAAAGCAATTCATTTACGCTTTTAATAATTAAATGTTTTCCCTTATTCTACTGATGTCTATTAATTAATTCCAGAAATAATATTGTTAATATTATATTTTTATTTAAATAATGTCCACATAGATTTCTGTTTACATATATGAAAATAAAAATCTAAATAATATAAAAATAATTTCACTGATAAATTTAATTAAAACGGACGTTATACCATGAACAACTATATACGCAAACGGTGAAATGAAATAAATTTCACTTATTTATTTTGTTTTTCTGTTTATATAACTGATTAAAACATGTTAACAGATGTTATTTATTGAAATTCATATGCAGCTTCATCATAAGCGCAATATAATTAAATGTTGCCACGTGTAGATGAAACTAGAAACTTCATTAATTTCAATTTTCGTATATTGAATTAATTAATTACACTAATTTGCAGAGTATATTTCGTTTTCCACGTAAAATCATAATGCAATCTCATTTACACAATAATAATTTCGTGTTATTACCATATACCCTGTCTCTCAACTTGTTTGTTACTAATAATTTAACAACATTCATTCTGTTTCATTAAATAATCATCGAATAACGTCAGATTCGTTAGTTGATCAAAGCGCATTCGCAAAGTTGCAAACATCTATTCACGCGTAATTATGTAAATTTGAAATCTGCACGAGGGCAAGGGATAGAATCCATCTGGATGTTTGAAATAAATCTCTGCGCGCTCGTAACGCAGAAATAAGAGAATCCTTCGGTCTGGGGGCAATTTGAGGAAAATCTCGTCATTTCGTCGGACCGTAGAGAACGCGCGCAGGCGCGTCGCGCCGTTGGCAGGTCGAGTTTCTTTGATTCGCTGCCAAGCTCGAAAGAACGAGCATATAACTTTTGTCAGGCGAAACTTTACGCACACGTGAAAGAGAGGAAGAGAGAATGAACAGAGAAGAGAAGAAGAAAACGAGACCGAGCGAGAGGAGAAGTGCATAGACACCGAGAAACAGAGAGAAGATTAGAGCGAGAAGGAAGGGAGAGAGAGAGAGAGAGAAAGAGAGAGCAAAAGAAAGAATGAGCAAGACCAAGGCGAACGTCTTTACGAGCCCGTAAAATCCAAGCGTTCTATTACCAGAGCTAAATAGATCGAGGAAACTGCGTGGAATGGAGGAATTCGTACTCTAGAAAGCAAAGTGAGAAAGAGGG
>JAPYZO010000873.1:0-23255 GCA_030522905.1 Torymus flavipes | reverse complement strand
AATTTTGTGTGTGCTTAAAGTATGGATCGATTAAAATATAAATAACTATAATACATAAAAAATCAAATATTTCTTTTTATAAATAATGACAAAAACATAGTTTAACACAGAATATAAACTTGATTTCTAAGTATTTAATCTAATTTTCCAAGACTTCTATGCGTTTAACTTCTTTAAATACCTTTTTTTTAACATGTAAAGTCTAATTTTAGTAAAGTAAAAATACGTAATGTAACAGTAATACAGACTCAAACGCATGCGGCCATTTTATACATAAGTACGCTGCATTTATACACAAAGGCATAACGAAGCTGTACAGCCGGAGATCCTCAGTCACGATTAGATCAATAATATCTAAGCCTGTCATCTCTTTGAAAACTCACCAACAATTAAATCAATAATATTTGATTGTGTGGCTTATTGCATGGTTAGCATTCTCATCAGTGACTGGCAACGTGTCTCAGAAAAACTCATCCACACTCACACAGAAAACCTCATACACGTAATTTCTAACACTCATACACTCAACCAATTTATTGTGACAATCATACACACAACTATTTATTTGTAACATTTACATACATTCTTTTTAAAAACTTTTTAATCGACTTTTAAGTGATTCATGATTTAAATTGCAATTTTATGTGCTTAAGAAATCTTTTTCACCTACATTCCAATTTTTAATGCAAAAAAGAAGAAATAAATTTCGAACTATTCGGTTACATTCCTAGCGTGCACAAAAGTAAAAGCTCACGCGAGAAGCTTTGTAGAAGAGCTCGACTTGATCTTGTACGTCGCTTTTCTTACGCTGGGAACATGTTGAACATGACCTTCTGCACGTCCTTGTGCATATCCTTGTGTATATTGTAGGACGATGATGCATTTACCTTGTCTAGCTTTACCTGAAGTCTCCCCAGTAGTTCTTGCTCAGTTTTCTCTGCTGTCTAGATGTTGTTCCGGACATCGAGTATTCTTCTGCTCCTCACATCCTTCTTTTTAGATTGTCTTTTAGGATGCAGTACGGGCTAAGTGCAATAGCCTTTTTGTATGAGCCTGATTGGTCACAGCGTGCTTTTGCCCCCCCCCCATCCCTCCCCCCTAAAATACGTGGGATCTGCATCGACCATCGGAGCTTTCACCCGATCGGAATCGGTGGCAGTATTTTCCTTATTATTGAGGATACCTTTGTCGCGAATGTCTCATAGTTGGTTTATTATTCGGGGTGCCTTCCCCTAGTGTGTGTGCGTGTGTGTGTGTGTGTGTGTGTGTGTGTGTGTGTGTGTGTGTGTGTGTGTGTGTGTGTGTGTTTCTGGAGGGGGAAGTGCTTTATGCACCCTAAGTATTATGTACTTGTGTATCGGACTCTTCTGGACGTACCAACTAAAACCCTTATCTCATCGTTCCTGGCCTTTCGTTGTCCCCGCGCAACCGCCGCTAAGCATTACTTCGCGGGGGCGGTCTCAGCTGGTCAGCTCTCCAATATTTTCAGTTTCCTCATTGTTTGTTACGGGGAACCGTTGTTGTTTGTCTCCTCGTCTTTCTTCCTGCTCCTCTTCTTGGAGTCTCTTCATAACGGCTGTGGCGAAACGGCGTGCGCGCGCGCTCGCGCGTGTGTGTGTGTGTCGGTGCGTATTCGTATAACTCTGTAACTTTTTCAATTTTCAATTAATCGTTTTCAGCCAGCGCTTAAGTTTTTTTCTTTTTTTTTTAAATTTGTGTGAAATAATAATATCGAATGGTTTTGAGTAATTTGAAAAACTATTTTTCAATTTTGAAAGGTCTTGACATTAATATCTTCTTTTTTCTAATAACACTGTCGAATCAGCATAAAATTAATAGGGTTTTTCAAAAAAATACATTTTTCCAAAAAGTGTGTTTCTTGGTAAAACTGCATAACTTATACATTTTTTTATTTGTATGTAAATATCATGCAGGAAATGAAAGAAGGCACTAATTTGAGTAAAATCGCGCATAGTTCACTGAAAAACTGAAAAAACTCGTTAATTGGCAGCTGTTGGAAGATTACCTTGAAAAATCAATTTTGAATGTTAGAATTTTGTAGAACCCACAATTACCCACAAGATAATTTTAATACAATCGAAAAATACAAGAATAGGTATCGAATTATTTTTCGAGAAGAATTGCTGTTGAATCCAAAATGATTGGTGAGGTAGTCATACTCTGGCTTGAACCAATATATTGGCTTACGGAGCCTCTTAATGTTAATCGATTAATTAATTTAGAAAGTTAAGCAAACGTTCTCATTTTAATAAGATAAAATATACAAAAATATGTACTTTCAACAAAAATTTTTTAGGGAATTTGGCGCATTCCTGTACACGAAATTGATAGACCTGGAAGTTTTGCTTCACACATGTCTAGGTGTATTTTACTTTTAATGCAAATATTGAAAGAGACTGATGATAGCCGAATGCTCACCGAGCTATGTATCCAGTTACAGAGAAATCCGGATAATGACAAGTATATATTCATATTAACAAAAATACATTTATTCCCATTTCCACTATAATAGCCACTTTATAGACTGAAAAACGGGACAAAAATCGCGTTTGATTCCCTTTTTTTCATTATTCCTGCATATTCGGCAATGAAATAACATCGTCTCATTCTCCACTTTTTCAGTTTATTTGGATAAAACTAACAAATTTCTAACATATAAATACTAAGTTACTCTTCAAATCTATAAAGTGGCTACAATTATGGAGATGGGAAGAAAGTACTATATGTACTATTAGATAGTTATATCTGATAACTTCATTTTATTTTTCTACAGAAAATATCTTAGAGATGCTGAAAGAGAACAATTATCCTATCAAGCCTTAACATTGTGTTTACAATGCTTGCGAAATAGAATAAGATATAACGATTCATCAAAAGCATCAAATAAGTTCCTTGAACATAACAGTGATGAACAATCACAAGTTTTATTGGATATATATTATACTTATCAAAGCATAAAAAATATTAAAGAGTACGAAATTCTAGAACTACCGAAAATTCGAAAATTGTTTGAAGATGCTTACATATCATTCGTTGGTACATTGGTAAGTAGTTTTACCTATTTATATATTTAATTATTAAAATATTTACTTTGTTTATGATTGTAACATGTGGATGGATCCTAAATGCTCCTGTGTAATTATACGTCTTTTACGTAGAGTGGTACAGATAAGTCGTCAAAGAGAGATTATAAATGAAAGGCAGGAGTATGGATCATGTTTAGGTCAAATTTTAAATCGCTCCAATATTTTAAATTTTTTAAAAATTTCACGCGAGGCGTGTAAACTTAAACGGCCGAGTGACGAACACTATTTTTTTATATTGTAGGTCGTAAAATTTGGTTTTACGGATTGTTTTTATTGGTTGTCAAATTCGATTTCATGGATCCGTGTCCGTAAAATAAAAACCAATCCGTAAAATCGAGTTTTACGGATTATCCTAAAAATCGAATTTTGCGGCCGGAGGACAAAAATAGTACTTTATGCACCAAGGACGCAAAATGTATCATTTTCGGCGAGTGCGAACTTTAGGGCCGCGCGTAGTAAGGCCGCCAAATACGCACAAGCGAGAATGATACAATATGCGTCTATGGTAGTATATACTATTTTTTTGTCCGAACGCCGTAAAATGAATTTTCGCGAACTATATGGGAGTCCCAACATACTAAATTGTTTTACATTGTTTTACATTGAGCTTTTCGCGGCCTCTATACAGGGCGCAAAAATTAATTTTGCGGCCTGAGGACAAAAATAGTATATTACACACCTAGGGAGGAAAAACTTGGACAGTCCATATCGCGTGTAAATTGACACCCGAGCCGAAGGCGAGGGTGGCAAACACGAGATGTGGGCTGGCCAATTTTACTCACGTGGAGCGTATACTATTTTTCACCATACCCGGGCCGAAAATACTACATTCGCGATTTGAGCAGGGAGGGAATGTGGCACTTTGGGCTAGGGTATGGTGAAAAATATATTTAAACATTTTAAAGTTATAGCGATCTTATAGCAATTTTTTGGTAAAAGTTTTAATTTCGACGACTCCTGTTCATATAATTCCATTTAAAAAATAATTTCACATGATGCTATTTAATATGATTCTATCGCAATATGATTCTATCTCAAAAATAATTATATATAATGCTATATGAACAGTAAGTGTGATATAATGCTAATCGAAAAGTGTGTATGATATGATTATATTTCAAAATTGAGTTGCATATAATGCTTACTCAAAATTGCGTTGCATATGAATCTAGCTCAGTAGAGTGTTTAATAAAATGCAATTTGGGCTATACCTATGTCGCCGGTACTTATGAAAAAAACCATAAAAAAAAGCTATGAAGAAAAACCGTTTTCGAAAACACCGTGAAAAAACCCCCATTTTGGAAAACGATGTGAAAAAAAAATCCATTTCAGAAAACGCTATGAAGAAAAACCCATGTCGATGAACGCAGTGAAAAAAACTCGTTCTTTAGAACGCTGTGAAAAGAAACCCATTTCCGTAAACGCCGTGAAAAAAACTCCTTCATTAGAATGCTGTGAAAAAACCCATTTTGGTAAAATCCGTGAAAAAAATTCGTTTATCGGAACGCTGTGAAAAAAAAGATCCATTTCGATAAACGCCGTGAAGAAAACCTTATTCCTGTGTATCATTAAATTCCCTGTTAATTTTACGATTTATAACTAATTAATTAAAGCTTTCTCAGATTTTTTCATGGATTTGAGCAATAATTAAATTAAATCTTAGGGTACCTAGGGGGTTTTTGTACTAGCTGAGCACGTTTTTGATTACTATTCCGGTGCACGGTGACACGCTCATGCCCAGAAGATAACTTCCTCGCAAATTTGAGTGTAACTGGGGGTTTTTCGACCTGCTGAGCACGTTTTTGGGGAGTGTTTCGGTGTACCTCGACACGTTGATACCCCCGAGACGATTTCATCGCAAATCATAGTTTGTAGATCGGTTTTGACTGTACCTGGCGGTTTTTCGACCTGCTGATCACGTTTTTGAGGACTAGTTTGGTACACACCGACACGTTGATACCCAGGAGACGATTTCGTCGCAAATCATAGTTTGTAGCGCGAAGTTTAGTGTTTCTGGAAGCTTTTTGACCTTTAGAGCACGTTTTTAAGGAGTATTTCGGTGTACCTCGACACGCTGATGCCCAGGAGAATATTTTGCCGCAAATCATAGTTTGTCGCACGTTTGTTGAACCTGGAGGTTTTTTTTTGTCACGCTGAGAAAGTTTTTCAGAACTGTTTCGGTGAACGGTGACACGTTGATGGTTAGGAGACGATTTACTCACTAATTTGAATTTACCTACGGTACGGACAGAAGGATTCTCAAAAAAATCACGTTCTCAAAAAACGTTCCTTTTCATTGTCCAGATCTTGTCACCTTTAATCGCAGAGTTCGGTGAGCTGACTTTTTGCGAGCCGGCGGGTCGTTTCTCTCGTCCGTTTCCTCCGAACGGCATAAAACGGTAGTAGGCCAGTTAATAGAGAAAAAAATCAGACTATGATTTGTGACGAAATCGTCATCTGGGCATCAACGTGTCGAGGTACACTGAAATAGTCCTCGAAAACGTGCTGAGCGTGTCGAAAAACTCTCAGATACACTTAAATTCACGAGGTTGTCTTCTTGGCATGAGCGTGTCACTGTACATCGGAATAGTAGTCAAAAACGTGCTCAGCGACTAGAAAAACCTCCTATGTACTCTGAGATTTAATTTACTTATTGCTCAAATGCGTGGAAATATCTGAGAAAGCTTTAATTAATTAGTTATAAATCGTAGAATTAACAGGGAATTTAATGATAGACAGGAATAAGGTTATCTTCACGGCGTTTATCGAAATGGATTTTTTTTTCACAGCGTTCCGATGAACAAGTTTTTTTTCACGGCGTTTACCAAAATAGGTTTTTTTTTTATTCACAGTATTCTAATAAACGAGTTTTTTTTCACGGCGTTCACCGAAATGGGTTTTTCTTCATAGCGTTTTCCGACATGGGTTTTTTTTTCACAGCGTTTTCTGAAGTGGGTTTTTTTCACATCGTTTTTCGAAATGGGTTTTTTTCGCAGCGTTTTTTGAAATGGGTTAGCTTTCATAAGCACCGCCGATATATAGAACTTTATCTCTGTTACGTGATTGCCAAAATGGCGATCACGTGACTGTAATTATTATAAAATTTCGGATGTAACTCGCGGGACATCTATTATTTCCGCCTAAAGGGACCTCTGCTCACACTCTTTTCCGTCCCTGTACACCCATATATACATGGGGTACATGTAGAAGTAAAATAAAATAATAGTAAATCGAATTATTAATGCAATAGTATAATTATTTACCCGTATTAAAATATAGATTTCGATATCAATAGCCTCTAATCCCAACAATTATGTAGAAATGATTCTTAACGTTAACGCATTCCATACGCGTGGTTATTTACAAAAAGGTTCGATACGACCTTGTAATACAGACGCACCCTAATCAAACAATTGAGGGGTGGAGCCATCGGGCCGTCTGCGCGTACCTTGTTAATAAGCTAACTGACTGTATGATACGCGAGGTAATGAGAGTGCTAAGATGTGTCGTTTTCTTCTTGCTTATTTTCTCGGATTATCGTGGATGACGGCAACCCGAACCGAGAGAAAGTTTGAAAAGGCTGCTAGCAATCAGATAAGTATTGTCGTTAAACGTAGTTGGTCACAGCAGGAGGCAAATAAGAGATTTTTCTTAACTCAGGCATGAAATATGGCCTTTTTCACGTGTGAAAGTAGGAGAGAAAATTTCGCATTTCGAGCCTTTTTCATAAAAGTGATAAGCAATATCCATTTCTACCTTAAAACAGGTGAGAAATGAAAAACTAGTGAGAAATATTGATTTATCACCTAAAATAGGTAAGAAATGGCTATTCCCCACCTAAAAATGGCCATTTCTCATCTGTTTTAGGTGAGAAATGAAAATTTCTGCCTTTCTTTAGGGGATATAGTTAATTTAAGTATAATCATTAAATTAAATATGGTATATTATTTATGGAATTTGATTCTACGTTATTAAAAAAAATCGAGTCTTTGTTAGTAGATAAGCTAGGAGGATTCTGGAGTCAGGGGGGGGGGGGTTCTGGAGTCAACATAGTTTCTGCGGTCTAGCCTGACTGCAGAACTGCGGTCAGCAGTTTGACTGCAGAAACTATACTGACTCCAGAATGGGTGACTCTAGAACCCTCTAGAGGCTCTGCGGCGCGCGGGAAGCGGTTGATAGTTTATCTATTTATAAATATTTAGAACTTTTTATAACCTTTATGTTCAGGCAAAGAACAGGTGTTTGTAGAAAAATTTTCGAACAGTTTTTCCACGATGAATACTTTTTCTTATCGTTGATGAGTGGTTGTTGCTCAGGAGGAACGGTAGAGCTGATTTGACCGATTATTACGGAATGTAAGCCTTTCACGACCTCAACAAGCTTATATAACCGAAGCCTTGTCTAACTGCTTCTTAGAGCAACGTACCCAACTTAGTTCAAATTTTTTAATCATTTCTGCTTACTGGATGATTATCCATTCTTGCTCTTCATTAGACCACAGGTGTTCTTACTCCATAATGTCTTCCTGCTTTATGTTGGGATCCTTGTGATAAAATTGCTTCATGCGCTTTACGTTGTACATGGCACAAGTAGTTTTACACGCGCCATTATGTTTAGTACATATAGTGACTAATCTTGGATGGTTGAATGATGGATAGTTCATTTCATTGATATCGATAACATTAAAATTAAAACGCTCTAACCTCAACTTTTTTATTTCCCCAATCAAAAAAACTCTTTTAGCATCTTTGAATGCATCTTGAAGAATTTTCCCAATTTCAGTATAGACCCAGTCACCATTTTTCCACGATAGTCCATGATAGCAAAGTTCTAACCACAAGTTTTGTACTTGTCTGTTAATCTTCGATAAGGAAACGGCGGATTGAAGAGGTGTGCTACAGGCACATCGACGTCGTTGAGAGACACAAAAGCCAACTCTTTCAGAACGAAATCATTACCCGGCTTTTTAAAGCCCTGCATATCCATTGCGTAGTCTATGACTGTTGCTATTTCGCTTCGAATTCCAAATAACAAATAACGACCAGCTGGAAACTCGTTCACTTTATATGCTTTTATCCCCACCTCTTAAAGTTTTTGTACGTCGCCGCTTACGGGACTATATTTAACTATGCGATCGTGCAAGATCAAACAGTAGGCTGAAGTTCCATAAGGAAAATTTTCCTTTGCTTCAAATTCCAGACGGATGTCCACAGGAGCGCTCTTAAAGTCTCGCTTTTTTGAGCTGTCTATTACTATGAGGGGCACATAAGTAAGACATTGTGACTTTTTCAACATAGGTTCTGGATCTTTGCTACAGTAAGAATTTTGAAAATTAGCGTACATATCGTCCAGCATAGCAAATTAATTACGATTCACATTAAGATTGAGATTACCATACGGATATGACTGAGAATTGAGAAAGAGTTTCCATTTATAAGATTGCAGAGATCAAAGCGGCTAGCATTTGCAGCTCTTCGATCTTTTCGATTAGTTTGAAAACCTATATTTGTTGAAACCCATATTTCTCTGTTTATATGGTTTTTGTTGTAAAAGATTCCCATTACGATTTTTTGAGATGTAACCTTATAGTTATAACTTCTCCTCGGAAATTTATCAAATCTCCATCTTGATCGACGATGCGTAGCTGTAAATGATCTATACGTTTCACGACAATCGGAAGGTAAATGACGTACGAGGGAACTTCGATAATTTCATACCCCGGAGGGGCTGCATGGAAAAACTTGTGGATCGTATTTACTTTTTGACTATTTATGTATGCTCCCGAAGTGATATTCCATTCGATTCTCAAAGCGTTAATTTTGACAATTGTAACGGATATATCTGAATTATGGAGTACGTTCGGCTCGATAAAACGTTTGGTGAAGCCCAGTAGACTACCAAGAGAGTTAGCAGGTCGAAAAAATATAGGTAGGTTATACTTGATTATACAGCGAAGAATTTTATTATTCGCTTTAAATTGAAAGTAATATCGTCGTGTGCTAATTTTTTACGAAGGAATTTGTCAATATCCTCAATTTAGTAACTTCCTACTGGAAGAGAGACAACGCGTCCACCTACGTAAACCTTATTATTGTTACTGTCTATATTGGGGATTAAATTAAATGTTAAAAGTTCTACAAGTCCTATAACTAGGGATGCGACCGAGTAGTTCGAAAATTTTTTCTTTTTTGCATTACAAAGTGTATGGAGATTTCTTAAATTTCTTAAGCATATAAAATTGCAATGTTTGGACACGTATGAAGCCTTTTTATTTCATTTTCAAGTTTTTAATTATAAATTTTGATTCATGTATTTTTACGAATTTATTTCCGAGTAAAACTCGAAAAAAAGTTGGATTTTAATTGTATCAACCTCGTAAGTTCATCAATGTTCTCTAAGCCTTTGAACCTTTTTAGTTTACTAAATTAATATATTGGTTAGAAAATGTGAGTGCTTTCAAAACAAAACTTATTGTTTCCACTATTTTACACAAGTTTATAAAAAAAATAGGCAGTAATCTTCGAACTACTCGACCCACTCCTACCTAAAACTTAATTCTGTGGGTGCCCGGAAAAACGACTGAAGTCCATTTTTTTCAAATTTGAGATAGGATCATATTTCATATACTTAAATACCTATTTTTCATATAGTACAGTCACAATAAGTAAAAATGTGCAGGAATCACGAGATATCGCATAGTGCAAAACGAATTAAATTTCGTTAAAAATTTTTGCCGGCAAACCGACTTAAGTCCATTTTGTTCAAAATTTTTCCCGGCAAAACGACTTAAGGGGGTATCGTGATTTTTAAATGGGTTCACTATTTAACTTTAGTGTCATAAATTATTAAAATATTTAAGTATAATAATGTAAGTACACACGGGTTTAAGAGGTAAATACTTTCTGAACCGAAAAAAACTATTGTCATAAAAAATTGTTAATCCAAGCCGTAGATATTGATCAGTAAGTAAAGAAATTACTTTCGCAATTTGCCAACTTTTATTTTTTCATTAGATTTTAATGTTTAACATCTCATTTTACTCTTTAAATATTTGTCTACGACCATCCAAGCTTATATTATGAAATAATTAATATATTCGAAGCAAAATATAATTGTTAACAGTTTAAGCACAATAAAATTCAAGTTTATACTGTATTGTACTGTAAAAAATTATATGTTTCTTCGTATATATTAATTATTTCATAATATATATACCTAGATGGGTTGTAGACGAATGTTTAAGGAGTAAAATGAGACGTTAAAGATTAAAATCGAACGAATAATAAAAAGTTGATAAATTGTGAAAGAAACTTTTTTACTTATTGAACAATATCTAAGTCTTCGATTAACAATTTTTTATGACAACAGCTTTTTTTTTGTTCAGAAAGTATTTGCCTTTCATATCTGTGTGCTGTTACATTATTATATTTTAATAACTTATGACATTACAAATAAATAGTAAACCCATTCTAAAATCATAATGAGCCCCTTAAGTCCATTTCGTTCAAAAATTTTCCCGGAAAAACGACTTAAGTTCATATTTTATAAATAAATCACTTTTTAATACTCTTAATTGATTTCACTTTATATATTAACTAAAAAAAGTATAGTTTTATAGTCTCTGAACTTTAGAGTGACACTTATAATAGCTCATTTCTGAATAATTATAGCGTGATGATACAAGATTGCATTTATTAGTTTGATTTCCGGAATAACGACTGAAGTTCATTTTCCCGAAAAAACGACTTAAGTCCAAATATTGTTGTATTTCTCACAAGATAAAGAAGCTAATTTTTTATCTCGCATGGCATTTATTGGATAGGTACCCAATACTATACTAAATAAGCATAGTTTCAAAACTTAATTTGCATTCCTCGATCTAGCGTTTCAATATAAACCTTAAAACCGTGATTTCTAGTCGGAGGTGAGCTAGCACGAGCCGAAGGCGAGTGCGTTTTGCGAACCGAAAACGAGTACTGTAAACACGCGAGGTCAAAAGGCCCACTAAGCCCTAGGTGCACACCATATTTTTTGTGACTCATATATTGATTTTGGGGATTTTTGAGCCTAAAAAGCAAGGCTAAATTGATTTTCAAATAAAAATAGTATGCTAGATTTATTTTTGAATAGAAATGTCATAAAAAAACATGCATTCACAAATTTATAGTGGATTAAGTTGAATTTTTTTCGACTTTACAGAATTTTCGAGTAGCGGGCAAATAAGGATCCTTATTTGTCCGCTGGCCAAAAATAGCATTTTTTGATGCAATTGGTTAAAAAAAAGTTACTTTAGGACCTCTTTTTAGGTCGAAAAAACGACGAAAATCGTGCATGTGTTACAAAAAGTACATTATGTCTGTCGACTAATTTCCGCATATTACTTTTATACATAAAATCAGTTTCATCTGTAGTACCTTTTGTCAAATTTAATATATCTGTCGCTTTCATTATTTCTTAACGAATTGCAGGCTCATCATTTTTCTCCAGGCAATAAGAAGAACCTCAGTCTTTCTTAATCTCTCCCTCAGTTTCTTTGATTGTCGTATCAAATTCAGCGAATCAGATGTTTGGATTAATTTCTGGCCTCCTAGTCTACTCTTAAATTCACAATGCATCTATAAAACGATTTATTTGCATATTAGCAGTTTTAATAGGCAACGCCATATTATTTGAGCATGTGACACACCTGTCGTATGTATAAACTGCAATATTTAAATCAGATTTCATATATTTTTACAAAATTATATATCACTCGCGTGATAATATACATATTTAAAGCGCAATCGTAGACTTGCGCTTTATTTCTCACCGGAGACTCGAACTCTGGTACGTGTACCGGCTGCTCAGATGTTAACGATACGTTCTCCTTAACGTAACGAACGCGGAAGCGGCGGGGAACGGGGAATGACTAAGGTCGCGAAATAATAACTCGAGCGGTTAAAGTTAATAACAAAAAGACTATTGTTTATTGAATTAAATGGTTAACATGTAATAAATGGTTGTATAATAAATAAGCTGAATCTAGCTTTAACGTGAATCGATTGAAATTATCGAGAAAGTGAGATTAATATGTCGAGTTTCCTACTTAATGGTGCGTCAGCACAATATTGCAGACGTCAGCTGTCTCGGAGGCTGACGTCGCGCACGTGAGGTAATATACGGCACACGTGCACGGTATTCTCCGCACGCGCTCGCTAAGTACAGCGGCGAGAGGGAGAGAGCGGTTGCGATTGCCGCGCGACGCACACACGTATAAGTGCAAGAGAGAAAGCAATCAGTGGCGTTGCTCGTCTGCGCACTTGTATTGCTCTCTTGCCGGTTTTAAAAGGCCGTTAGCACGACCTTGCCGATGACCTTATATTATGCGAGAGCTCGGGTCTGCTCTCTCTGCACTAGCTTTCTCTTCGCACGAGGCTACCTAATCGATCCCGGTGTCCAGGTGCGACGGACCTGGACAAGCGGTTACGCGAGTCTATTCGCGGCGCGGAAGACGCGTATGTGCACGCTTACCTGATTCGTTATTAGAATCGAACGGGCGCACAGCTCTGCTCTCTTAGGACGTCTGGGCTTCCTTCTGCCGGACGTTGAAGTTTGTAGGCGAGTGGCGGCATGTCGACATAACACAGCGGTTGGTGATGGTTGGTATTGATGTTGGTGTTGGTGCGGTGTTGGTCTTGGTGTTGGTATTGGTGTTGGTGCGACAGGTTGATCTCGCCTGTCGCACAATCGCGTGATATGATCTAGAACCATGGCGTAAGTACGCGACCTCGGCTTTCACAAATCACTTTCAAAGGTTCGGCAATAACTACTCTCCGCTTTCGTCGTATTTCTCGCGAGATTCTACTGTCAAAAATACTGGATATCACAATAATAGTCGGAGGATACTTCTTGCGTATTTCTCTCTGCGAGCAGAAGTAAGAAGACGGATGCCGCGCTCTCTCGCACCAGCTCGCTCGTCATGTCGTCGATGGAACTCCGATTCTGCATCGACGCGCCTTCTCGCGTTTGCCAGCGTGAAGCGCTGATTTGCCTCGTATATACCGACGTCGCGGTCGGTACGGCAGGCCTTGACACGCTCCACCCAGATGTCGCTTATCTCCTGGTATACGACTCTGCATATAATCTCCGACGTCGTCTGAGCCTGAAAAGTGGAGGGGTATGTGAAGAAATTTACGCGCAAGTACCTTTAATAGAAAAATAGAAAAATAAACTTTATTTTTCTCCTAAAAATAAACTCCGCTGCCTCTACTTCTCACCAAACCTATGTTGATAGAAGTAGGGGTCATGACACTCTGCGTTAGGGCAGGTAGCAGGGTGGCCGACATTAGAGAGCCCGCAGAAGAAGCAGAGCCGGACGTGTCTTTCGCGCCTTGGCTCCCTCGGTAGTCTGCTGCCGGTGGATAGTGTCCTCGACGGTCCGGCTGTTTCTCCTACGGGTTGTGGGCCCCTTTTTTCCGGTCGAGTGGGCAGTCGATTCCTCGACACGCTCCAGTGTCTGCTTAGGGGACGTTCTTTTACGAAGTCCCAGTTGTCCTCTCTTCGGCTTTGGTGGTCGTAGCTCGGGCGTGAAGGAGTCATGGCAGAGCTGTCGTTTTGCGGTGGATTGCTGCCAGTTCCTCGGCTCTGGCTTGTTCTAATTCCGCTTGAACGCGGGCAGCCTCCCTTTCGATGGCCACGCGGTTCTCGCTTGCTCGCCGCTCTTCGCGTTGCCTCTGGAAGTCTTCGAGAACCGCGAGCTCCTCCTTCTGATCCCTCACCATTTTGGCCTTCCAAGTTGCTCCACTCCCGCAATACCGCCTCTTCTTTGGCCATCGCTTCTTTGGTGAGTTTCATCGAAGCCTCCAAGTTTACCTCGAGGTAACGCCAGGCTATCGCCAGGAGGGAATCGTCCTCTTTCGCTTCTTCTACCTGCGACTGAGGTCTCGCAAGTGGCGGTCGCTCGTCGCCATATCTTCTTCCTCCCCCGGTGGTCGGACGCCGTCATCCTCTCCTTCGATATGTTCGGGTGTTTCTTCGCTATCCTCGGGCTCTTTACCGGCGTAGTATGGCTTCAAATGTTCTACATGGATCAGATCTTCTATGTCCCCGCCCTGATCCATCAGTTTATACGTGTTCGGCCCCTTCTTTTCTATAATCTCATAAGAGCCCACGTATTTTGGCGCCAACTTTGCCATTACTCCTTGAGCTGCCGAGGATAACACGCGATTCTTCTTCTACACGTGATCTCTGACCTCGAATTTCGGTTCTCGCCGCCCGGCGTCATATATCTCAGCATGCCGCTCTTGCTCTTTTCTTGAGCGATGGCCAGCATCATCAATCATATTGCTGAGATTTTTCATCCCTTCTATCCAGGCGTCCGCGTCCTCTCGAACAGTTCTCTCTTCTACTACCTTTCCCTCCTCTCAGTCCCGGGAGGCGCTGGCTCTTTTCCGTAGTTTAACATGGCCGGCGAGTTGCCAGTGGAGCTATGGGGAGCATTATTTAGCGCGAACACGAGTTCAGGTAGCTTTTCGTCCCAAGTATTATGGTTTCCCTCCACAAATGCCATAATACTGGTTTTGAGGGTTCGATTCACCCTCTCCACTGGATTTGCTTGGGGATGATAAGGCGGAGTGTGAGAATGCTGAGCACCTATCTCATCTAGGTATTGGTCGATCACCTGATTTTTAAATTTTGTTCCGTTATCGGAAAGGAAGACCTTGGGCGCGCCGTACCGTAATACAATCATGTCTTTCAATTCTTTCCAGATAGTTTTGGCGTTGGCTTTCCGAATAAGCACACATTACACCCATCGGGTAAATAAGCCCTGGAATACTAAAATATACTCGTACCCGGCTTTACTCCAGATAAAAGGACTAGTTATATCCGCCGCGATGACTTTCCAAGGCCTATGGATGATTCTTCGCCCCATTAATCCTAGAGGGGACCTCTGTTCTACCTTGCACTGCTGGCATATTAAACACGTTCTCACGTGTTGTTTTACGGACTTATAATATCTTGGCCAGTAATAGTATCTAGCCACTCTCGCGAAGGTTTTCTCCCTTCCGAGATGTCCAGCAGTGGGGCGGTCGTGGCATTCCAGTAATACCCTCTTCCTTTCCTCGCTAGGAACGATCAGTTTCCATGCATAGTCATCTACACCTAGGTCCTCTTCGATATCCTGGTTTGGTCGATACATGTAGAGCTGACCGCTTCATACTTTCCATCTAGGATAATTATTATGTTCTTCTAATACTTTTTTCTGCCAGCCGAGGTACCATTCGTCATTCGTGGTTTCTGCCCACGAAACGGCACCTACGACTGGTTGTTCTTCGTCCTCGTCGTCCTCAAACATTCGTGATAAAGCGTCCGGTACGCAGTTTAGACTCCCTTTGCGATGCTCAACTTCGAAGTTGTGCATTTGCAGCCGAAGTGACCATCTCGCTAGTCTACCTGTCGAACTACGCAGTGACCAAATCCAGCGCAAGCTGCTATGGTCAGTCACTACGAGGAAATTATATCCCTCTACGTATGCCCGAAACTTTTCGATAGCCCATATCACCGCAAGGCACTCGCGCTTGGTCACCGAGTAATTACGCTCGGCTCCAGTCAGCGATCGACTAGCGAACTCCAGGACTCATTCCTGTCCGTCTATTACCTGAAACAATACCGCTCCCAATCTGGAATCACTTGCGTCGTTTTGAATGACAAACCTCGAATTGAAATCAGGACGGTGCAAGACGGGGGCAGTCGCTATGAGTGCCTTAATGTGTTCAAAAGCTTGTTGTTGTATATCTTCCCACACGTACCTGAAGTGTTTCTTCGTTAGGCGTGTGAGAAGGTGAGCTATCGTGGCGAAAGCGGGAAGGAACTTTCGATACTACGACGCCATACCAAGGAAACGCCTCAGCTGCTTTAGGTTCTTAGGTTGGGGATACTGTACTACCGGAGCTATTTTATCCGGATCGGGTCTAAACCCGTCCCGGTTAACGAGAACGCCAAGATATTTTACCTCGGATCTTCCGAATACGCTCTTCTCTCGATTCTCTCGCCTGCCTCCTTAATTCTAGCCAATACGCGTTCCAGCATTACCAAGTGCTCTTCGAACGTTTCCGTCACAATCATAATGTCGTCTAAGTAGGGGAACGCGTAAGGCTCTAGTTCGGGCCCTATTACCCTATCTATCATGCGCTGAAAGGTGGCTCCTACGTTCAACAATCCATACGGCATTCTCTTAAATTGAAAGAGGCCGAGACCGGGTGCAGCGAATGCCGTTATTTCTCGCGACTCTGCTGTTAAAGGCATTTGATGGTACGCGCTGCTCAGATCCAATGTAGATATATAGCGGGCATCTTGCAGCTTTCCGCAGGATCTGGTCCATATTTGGTAACGGGTACGCGTCTCCTTTCGCGGTGGCATTCACCTTTCTCATGTCGATCACCATGCGATGTTTATTGCCAGCTTTCGGCATCATGAAAGCAGGGCTCGCCCATGGGCTTGACGATGGCTCGATTACTCCGGCAGCAAGCATCTCCCGTACCTGCTGGTGCATCTCGTCCTCTAATTTCCTTGAGATCGGGAACGGCTTATGCCGTAAAGGTCGAATATTTGCGACGTCTATCTGATGTTCGGCCCAGGTTGTACGACCAAGCGGTGCGTCCACTGGTGGGAGTATTCTGCTCAAGAGAGCTTATAAACGCTGATGTGCTTCCAGCGTTATATCAGCGAGACCCGCTGAAGAGGCTTTCATCGTGTCGATGGAGGCGATCCTGATCTGTGTCAGATCATTTGGATCTTACGTAGAGACACAGGCTAGTTCTAATCTGACACTCTTTCCGGATTTTCCCACTATCAACCTGTTCTCCACGGAATCATGCATTGTCTCGCACCTATACGGCAGAAGCAGTTCCCGATCTCAAGAAAATTAGAGGACGAGATGCACCGGCAGGTACGGGAGATGCTTGCTGCCGGAGTAATCGAATGCACGGACGAAATTGAAGCCGATGTAACAATCAACCTCCAGATCAGGTATTATCGACACCAATATGTCCTTTTTAATCCCGCCCAACTCGACGCGGAGGTCTACATGTCCCTTTACGGAGCAATTTGTTGCTAGCACCTCTGGCTCCCACGCCAGAGGCTGGCCGGAACGTACGTCCACATTCAGTTGCTAACTGTAACCAGAGCGATCCCATCACTGTTTTCGATGCTCCGGTGTCATACAGCTCACGAATCAGGAATCCTCCGATCCTCACTTGTACCCACCAACGCAACTCGTCGGGTTGTACTGGGATCTCGTTGGAGCTGGGTTCGAGCTCCTTCTCGGAGTTGTTCCTCTGCTCGACATTCTCTTCCTCGGAGCATTGCTCGGCCCTGACCTGGCTAGCCGTCACTGCCAGGTCGGTTGGTCGCTCTACCTCCGTGTTTTTCACTTTCGGGGCCGGGGTCGTGCTCTCGGCGGATTTGGACCCGTTTAATCGTGCCGGTTCTCGTTTCCCGAACATTCTGGGCAAAACGAGCGGCGATATCATATCCTGCCGCAGCCCCAGCACTTGATCGGTTCGGCAGGTCCACCGTTTCTCCGATCAGTTTCTCCACCACCGGTTGTGGGTTTATTCCCTTTTTCTGTATCCTCCTGGAATTTCACCGGTGGTGGTCTGCCTTTATCTTGGCAATAATCGCCTGTTCGTCTGGGATTATTGCCTGACTGACGTAAGTTCCGCTGATTTCTTATCTCGTTCAATCCGGCTTTTAACCTCGAAATTGCCGCCAGTATCTACTGATCTGAGGACGTTACTTGGCCTTCGAAACCATCCTGCTCTCCGGTTTCCACTCCGGAGAGCTTTGGTGTCGCAGGTTTCTTGGCTTTGGACTTATACGCCGCCTCTGGCAACGTTGTGAAGTCCGGAGGCGGTGGAGGTCGGAAAAGCCTTTCCGTCTCGAGAGTCATCTCAGCTTCACGTGCCATCTCTTGCAACTCTTCGATGTCATGGAAGTCAGCTCTCCTCGCCAGCTTTTGGAGTTCTGGCCTCAAATTTTGATGCAGCATATCGAGCTGCATTTGCTGGCTCGTGATAGGCTCCATTTTTCTTATTATTACCAGGAGGCAAGTTATGAAGTCCCTCGATAACTCATCTTCACCTTGCGTCCTGGTTGTCGCTTCTGCTAGTAAGCGTTCTTGATAACCTCTTCCAGTCCCATACCAACGTTGTGTTTCCGAGCGGAAGTCTGACCATGTGTTCCATCTGTGTTTTTCTACTTGGACCACATGGCTGCCACTCCGTTCAGCAATTCTAGCAGGGCTTGGAACGCTTCTAACAGGCTCGTTGACACACTCTATCGAAAAAGGCTTCGATACTTTGGTCTCTTTCGCCAGAGAAAGATACGTTTCACTTTCTCACCGTGAGGCCAACGTCTACAATAGGGCAGCTTCGCCTTCTTATTGACGAATCGTCGACTCCACTAGCACCGAGATTCTCGGAGACTTCTGCTCTCGAGAATAGTCCCCCCTCCCCCAAGGCTCTGTTACGGTTGGCCAATGGTATCTGGGTCCTATTTACTGCTTGAGGGGTCGAGGCTTCGTCGCGAGTCGAATTGACCGGGTAATTTCACGAGTATGTGTCTTGAAGCGGTACGTGTTTCCTTTTCTGTTTCGCCCAGTCTTCGTCCATCCTGGTGCTTCATGCCATTCCTTGCGTTGGGCCCTTTGTTCGCAAGGTTTTATTTTCTAACATCAGGTTCTCGTAGAATTCCATAAACGCTTCTGGTACCATGAATTTCATGCCTGATGAAGAAGTCAACGTTGCCATCGATTCTAGGACCAGTGGTAGTGTCGTGTCGTCTATTGCTGAACTCTGGCTTGTTTCGTTGCCGGAGTTCTGCTGTTCTTTTTGTTGCGTGTCATCGCCTGTCGTCTTTTCTCCTGTCTCTTTTGGTGCACAGCTTATCTGTATTGCAAATCAATAAGGGGTGTGATTCTTCCGTTGACTCTCACGTTCTGTTTGCCCAGGCTGCTAAAAGTTCTGCCTGGTCTTGTTCGTCGATGAACGTTGTCCGAAGGTTTTCTCTTTTTATAAAAAGGGTGTCTTCGTCCGGCCCTTCTTCCATCTGAAAATCCTCCGCTTCGTAATTGCCGAGTAGCCATTGTAACAGTCGGTTCATCTTCATGAACTTGGATCCACTGGTTTTCATCTCCAGTGTTTGTAGATGTTCGTCTATCGTCTTCGCTGTTAAGCATTGGCACGAATTTCCAATGGCTTCTTTTACTTTCTCTGCCATTTTGGTTTTGTTCTGCTCGTCTGTCTTTACACACGCGTTAATGTGAATTTCAGAGTGTGGTTGTATGTGCGATTTCTCGTGAGGGATCGTACCCTAAGGCGCACCTATTTTTATAAATAAATAAATAAATCAATATGTATAAATAATGTATAATCCACTGATAAGAATTTTTCGATTGGTCTTACAGTCTTATAAATTAAATTAATTAATATTAATGGCAGTCATATTGCCCTTGTTTATAATCACCCCCGTAGAATCTGAAGTAAAAACTTAATTGAAATCTGGAAAAAACTATTGTTAGCAAAGGACAATCTGACTCCCATCCACCACCAAGTTGCCCAACGCTTCGAGCCCGCTTCGGCTCCTCTTCAAGGACTGAAATGAAACCTCCTTATATACCCCATACTCCCTTCTTTTCTTTTATCCCCACCACTGTCCACATTCCCCTCTCTAACAACCCATTTTAACTTAAATAATAATCGAAACGTTGAACAACTTGGTGGTAGGTGGGAGTCAGATTGTCCTTTGCTAACAATAGTTTTTTCGAGGATTCAATTAAGTTTTTATTTCAGATTCTACGGGGGTGATTATAAACAAGGGCAATCCGACTGCCATTAATGTTAATTAATTTAATTTATAAGACTGTAAGACCGATGGAAAAATTCTTATCAGTGAATGGTAAATTACAGTCGACAAAAGTAATATTTTTAATTAATAATGTATAATGTATTATTATTCAACCTAACCTCCACACTCTGAATTTCAGCTCGAGTTGCAGAGAGTTTGATATCAGTTGCTCGATTTCAAAACGAACTGGCTGGTTTTCCACTTGAATCGTCAGTAATTGGTACTTCGATCCCTTTTTAGCACCGATTACTGGCTTTTTGTCGCCTTTCAGCTGTTCTCAAATTTTACTTCGTAAAAAAGATCACACGCCAGTCAGTTCACCGCGGGTTCGAATCTACCCCTCAGTTCGAATGTTGTTCACTGGTTCGATTCTCCTGAGGGTATTATCTCTACTAGCCTTCACTAGGCTGTCAACTGATATCGATTGAACGCTCGTCACAACTTTATCGAATGTTCAATCCTCTGATGCTTCTCTTCACAATTTGCAATATTGTTTGAACAAATTTTTGTTATTTAAACAAATAAAATCTCGCTCGCTATTTAATTCCGTTAAGGCGCACCGTATCTACCAATTTGTCAGGATGACTTAGTTCAAATCAAAGACTGTGGTCAACAGAAATTTTCCTTGATTTTTCGAATCATTTTCCCCGACACGCAAAGTCACCGTACGCTTTTCCCGGAATCAGTCGACTCACGGTACCTCTCCCACTCGTCTATTCTGTCGCGCGCTTCTTTCCGTGGCCGTGCGGTGCACTTTCGGTTTTTTTCCCCTCTTACGGTTGCATGCGGGAGCTCAGTCGCTTCCCCCCCTCACGCGCCGTGACGCGGGAAACAGATCGATGCCGCTCTCCCTCCCATTACTACCAATCGAGATCCTGGCCGAGGAACAAAGGAGGCTATATCAGCAGAGAAGCTAAAGGCAGTCAGATGCAGATGACTGTAGGAAAAGAGAAAGACAAAAAAGTCTTTAACGCTGGCAGGCACAGTGGGACAGCTCCGAAAAGGGTAGATGGACCCACCAGCTCGTCCCGCGGATAGCGGAATAGCTAAACCGTAAACATGGAGATCCCAGCTACTACCTGACACAGATGCTGATTGGACATGGATGTTTCCGAGAATACTTATACAAGTATAAGCACGAGGACTACCGAGAGTGCCCAACATGTCACGGTCTAGAGGAGGACGCAAGGCATGTATTCTTCCCATGTCCTAGATTTACCACACAAAGACGAAAGCTCGAAAAAACACTTGTCACGGCGATCACACCAGAGAATCTGGTTCGACAGATGCTCGCGTCAGAGTGGGTATAGAGGAAAGAAGAGAAGAAGAGGAGAGAACAGCGAATGATAGATGCGGGGCGCCAGGCTATGGAATAGAAGGCTCCCTACACTGATGCAGAGGAACGTAGATGCTTGGGGTGAGCCCAATCTCCCTCACCGATGCAGAGAAATGTAGGCTCTGGGGGTGAGACTATCCATAGGATAACAAGGTGCGCACACACATGCGCACACTCCCCAAGAGGAGTAGATGGGTGGAATTCTCCGTGATGGAGAAAAAACACAATAGACGATGACCGGACGATGCAGTAAAAAGAAGACGATAACAAAGAGGAAGAAAAGGAAGCAACCTATCATGAACCTTCAACCAACTAACGTCAGTTGGGAGATGTAAGGAACGACAGCAAGAAGGAAGAGCAAATTAGCTAGTGTCTCCCCCGCGAAGTAATACGTACCGGCAGTTCCGCGAGTTTAGTGGGTAGGGGTCCTGCTATGTTAAAATAGGATCTGGTCTATCCATCTGACCGGACAAATTGCACCAACAACTTGGCGAGCCCACACACGGGGAGCTCCGAGTAGCTTTTGACATGGTGCGTAAAAAACATTCTCCACCTCTTCGGAAAAAAATACACACGCACGCACGCACGCACGTACGTACGTACACACACAGACATGCATACGCACATTTTTTAAAAACCATGTATTTTGATTCCTAACATTACGGAAAACAATTATAACATATTTTTACAACAACTCAAAAAATTACTACCACAAAGCATTCTCTAGGAGGAATCTATTTACAAATTATTCACGTTGCTGAAGGTTTTTATTTTTGCATTTATGTGCATTTAATTATACGATCTCGATTTATTATAAAATATCAAAATGTAGATAACACATAACTGTAACACTAAAAAATAGACGAACATTGCTGAATAATTGGAGCCTTATTTAATTATTAAAAGTATTGTAATTAAAAAATTCCAATATATTATACATTTGATAAAAAACTTAAGACATGGAATAGAAGGAAAAAACTACCAAACCTATATTCAGTAGAATGTATTTAGTTCATCCAAAAGATCCGCAAAGGTATTTCATTAGGTTATTGCTTTTACATGTCAAACAACTTACTTCATTTGAAAATTTACGTACCGTCAATTGTGTAATATATCCCACATTTTATGAAGCTGCTGTGAGATAAATTTTTAAGAGAAGCGACACAAGTACAGTTTCCTACGGCACTTTGTGAATTATTTTCTTTTATTTGTATTTACCGTAATCCTATTAATGCAAGAGACATATGAAAAATACAAAGTTTTCTTCTATAATCTCAAATATGAAAAAGGTATTGGTGAAAATATTGCATTGAATATAATTCATAAAAATTTACAAATACATGGATATACTTTGACTGATTTTAAACTAGGGGGGCTGCGCCCCCCTGCGTGCCTTCAGCACGCCAAACCCCCCTTTCACCCGTCCTCGCTTCGCTCGTCGCCCTCCCCCTCCACCTGCTCCTCGCTTCGCTCGTCGCCCGCCCCGTTCATATGTAAAAACTTCGTTTTTACATAATAGGCACGACTGCAATGCTCAGAAGAACCTTATAATTTTATTATTGCAAATATTGTAATGCTTTATTTTTATTATTTCTATCATTAAAATAAACTTTATATACGTCTGCAGTAAAATTTAAGAAAAAAAAAACTATCTATTTACTTTTACACCTTTATTTATTTATTTATTTATTTAAAAAAGAAAAAAGTAAAAGCTTTGCATTTTAATTCTACATATACAGATATATGTAAATAACTTTTTAATTAGTCCATGATGCATATAAATTTATTAAGTATTAATTGATATGATCAAAGTGCATATAAGAAAATTTAATATAAGTATCATGATTGCAGAAGGTATATTTAAAATTAAAAACATGGTTTTCATAATTTTTATCAAAATTATAATAATCGTTTTTATTTTTATTTAT